>PVKA01022857.1:0-17633 GCA_004027165.1 Ctenomys sociabilis | reverse complement strand
TAAACAAACAAAAACCAAAGAACGAAAGCACACTCAACTTCTGGGCGAGACTGATAGCTCGGCAGACTAATCTGCCTGCTTAGGCAGAGCGCAGCATCTGGGGTTCAATGCCAGTGACACATGCTTATAATTCTAGTGCTTCGGAGGCTGAAAATAGGAGATTCACTACAAGTCTGATCTACATGGTGAGTCACTGTAGACCGTGTCCTAAATGCATTAAAAAAAGAGAAACAGTACAGTTTCATCAGTATGATATTCAACTACAATATGAAAGAACAGCAGTAACAGGCTAGAACTACAGCTAGGATGGATTTGGATTTGGTTCCCGCAACACAACTTCTTGAGGGAAGATTATACTCCACAAAAAAAGAATGCTGAGAGATATGAAAGAAAGAATGCTGAGAGACTGGCATGAAATCCTCAAGCTTGCAGTACCTGACATTATCACTGAGAGTATCTTTCTAAACAATTTTAGAACAGCCAGAACTACAAAAATAGTGTTGTAAGATGAGTAACAATAGTTTTCTGCTTCACAGTAGACCAAATTTTGGACATTAGTACTATTACTCTGTTGATTGCTAAATTTTCAATGATCATAAAAAGATACCCCTTTTTCAATTGGAAGAAGTGCTAGAGCTCTCCTTTAAAATGTCAGAAAAATATGAAATTATTACCAGCCCTGTTATTTCAGTTGAAAACATAAAACTGCTGTATAAACTATTTTTAAAATAAAATGTGTTGTAGCATTTGAAAACAATAACTGCAATTATCTAAATTTCTGAAATACATGAGAATATTACTGGTTACAGTAGTAGTCCTTACTCCTCAATATTGTGTATCTCTACTCCTAAAGGAGAGAACTACTACTTCTATATTTTCCCATGTTAAACTTTAGGGCTGTATTTAATGTGCTGTTATATAGAGTTTAAACTTGATGCCTACTGGTAACCACTATCAGGTGTTATTTCTGCCCACTATGGTCATACTGAAAAATTTCTCATTTTATATGAAGAAATATTTTAAAACCTTGGAAAACACCATGTACAATTCAATTGCTACATTTTTGTTTATTCATTACAGTAAGCACAGCTTTTATTCTGTTCTGTTCATGAGAGATGGTCGCCCACAATTGCCTTTGTCCTTTGCTTTGTGCATTTGAATGTGCTGATTTTCATGGGTGAAGCCATAACTCAAAACCAGGTTTCAGGTGTACCACAGAGGAAGGATAGATTAAATTTCTTTGATTTGGAAACTTTCTTTTAATTAATACAAGGAACAATGGTTTGTTTTTATTTTTGTTTGTTTTGTTTTGTTGTGTTTTTTAGTGCAGTGTCTATAGGGTCTCACTATGTAGATCGGACTCCCGGTGGTTTTCCTGAGTTTGGCCTCCCCAAAAGCTGGGATTACAGGTGCGAGTCACCACACCCAGTCTCAATTGCCATCTCAGTGTGCCCCAGTGGCAGGCCCAGCACAGGATGCTGGGAATTGCACCCTGGTGCTTCCTTTGCCAAAGCAGGTGCTTCAATTTGCTGAGCTATTTCGCTGGTCCTGTCTTTGTTGATTTGCTCCCTGTTTGTTAGTTGAGTTTTCTGCTTGTTGCAGTTTGTATCTAATTCTTCCCCTAAAGCCCCAGGAGTCAGGGAAGCTTCTGGATTTTGTAATTGATTGCTGTGGGTGTGGATGCTCTGCCTGCTGGTGCAGGTAATCTGCATTACAATGTAAGGAGGGGAGAGAGGTCAGCTAGCTTTCTGAGCTGCTGCCACTTCCTTCGCTCTCTTGCTCTTTGCCACCCCCCTGAAAGGCTGCTCTCTGCTATGTTCCACTCTGCCTTGGAGCCAGTGATGGACTGAAACCTCTAGTAACTGTCAGCTAAATCAACCCTTCCTTCCTTCATCTTGGGGGTCGGGTACTTGTTGCAGCAACAATAGAAGAGTAACCGAGACACCACTGCTGAACTTTAGTTTTTTACATATTATTCATCCTGTATCTGACCAGGATAATGCTTCGAAGGTAAGCACTCACACTATCCTTGCTGACATTGTCCACTTTCTGCTCTTGGATCCCATCTTTCTACTTACTATCTCTGTGGCTTTCACCAGTTTTTCAATTTTTGAGCCTCATCTGTTAAAAACAAAGTGGATAATGATTAGGTGTGAAGCTTAAATTTTTAATTTAAGCTAAGGACTTACCACAGAGGTAGTATATACAGATCAATTATTTCTTGTTGGCTTGGGTTTTGAATAGCTAATTCTTTCAAAATTAATGCTTATTTTAATTAAAATACAATTTGGCAGGCAGTGTTTATTGTTTTAAATAGTGTCTCAGTTAGCTTTCATCTGTTGTCTCTTTCTAATTCTTCCTAATTTTCTACACATACTTTTTTTTTTCTTTTTGTTAAATATCCTCCAAACATAATTACATTACTGAAAAAATCATGGTGAATGTCCAATTGTGGCATTTCATAAACTACTGATCTATACTTACGATCCTTGAAATAACTTTAATCTGTGTAATCCCTTTGTCAGACTTCTTTAGACATCTGATCCATTTTTGGAATATGGAAAAATTTATTTTCTGGCTTATAAAAGAGAAAATGACAGTTTAGTGAAATTAAGATTAAAAGATAAGTCTGATGACTAAGACCAGCATTCTATTTTGGATCCTCTATGTATTTCCACCTTTATAACATTAAGCACATGCATGATGAATGATTTACTTTTTTACTTTGGAGAATGAGAAGATTAGGATATCTACTGTATAGTTATCATAGAGTTTTACAAAGGAAGGAAAGCTTGGCAAAGTGACTGGCACCTATTAAGTGCTCAGAAAGCAACTTCTATTATTCTGGCAGCCCTCTCTAATTGTACCTTTTCTCTAAAATCATTTGCTTTAGTTCATTGTGTGATTTCTAATGTTATCAAGGAAAAAGTTGTTAATTCTTGTACATAGAAATGGAGAACATGTACTGGTAGCCCTTGGCAAACAAAATACTCAGATATAAAAAGGTTCTGTTTATAGTCTGTTTTCATTCTTAGTTTAAAAACGTACAGAACAAACAGGACAATGAATCACATTTTTAAAATAAATGTGTTCATTTCTTATGTCAAAGAATACTTCAATGGAGCGTCGTGGCTGTGAATCCGTACCACATTCAGACTGTCATTTTTTGGGATATCCTACTCTGATCATAAGGATTTCTACTTTTAGGTCAGTTTGTGTTGCCAAAATCATGGAGCCTCCAAAGGAAGTTTTACTCCTCCAGTTATAGTGAATATCAATCAGGTTCCTGGGGGCTTAGAAGTTTTGAACACATGAAACTCTTTCTCAGTTTTGGTCAATTGTTTGGAAGGCAATAGTCAAAAAGAGAGACAAAGGATCTTAACTGTTTTCTCTTTTTAAAAGGAACTGGAGGAAGATGGGTTTATGTTGCAAAACTCATGGTTAACTGTGTGTGGGGAAAAGAATTCATGGAGTTTCATTTAAAACTTGGCAGCTTTGGAAAGTTTCACTGTGTGTTCTAAGGACTCCTTTCCTATCAGCAAGTGCTGGATTCAACTGATAAAATGAGCCCCAAAGAAGAAAAGATATCACCTACTTACAAAGAGAAATAAAAACTGTTTTCAGCTGTCATGAAATTCCTGTCAGATACATACACTGTAATTAACCTGATATATGTATATACGAATTGTTATAAAAGGTGTGATTACACTGTGGATGAATTATGTTGTTTTGCTAGTCATGAAAACATCGAAATTAAATTTATAACACCACATACATTATTCAACAGTCCACGATTTATTATCTAGTATTTACAAAATTTATCCTTAACAGTCAAGCTAAAAATGATATTTTTCTGTTTCACAAAAATATCCATCTCTTTAACAGAGAAAAAAATGTTCAGTACCTGAAAGGAGAAAGTGAACGAAAGCCAGAGAACAAATGTGAGCTCACTTGCAGTGCTGAGTGGTTGCATAAGCTACATTTTACAGCAGGGAAAACAAAAGAGGCTCTTGATAAGGTTCTTCATCATTAATCTATGTCTCCTGCTGGCCCATAATCTCTATGAACAACGACAGGTTGAGGGGATTTGTGGCAAGGATTAGGACACATTTCTCAAGGAAATAACTTTTCAATGTACGTGTGTGTCTTAATCTCTGTAATAGAATAATATTTTATTAATTCCTACAACTGTTTTATGACCTTCACTGGCAAAATATTTAATTTAAAATTTTCAATATCTATAAATGAAATACTCAGTGAAAGAAATTCACAATAAAAGAGGAAGAATTCATCAGGGTTTGCCTGACATAGACAAATTCTCCCATCCATTCTCTGCTCAGGGGATAAAAGAGCTTTTTCATAACAGAAATGACATGGTATCCTGTGTTTAAAAGCTTTCCCTGCTTGCCTATTGAGTGATATCAGGCCTGCATGGCGCTTGTAGCTTTGTGGCAATTTTGCTGTGCAGTTTCCTAACTCCACTTGAGTGCACTTGCCCCGTATTCACCGGTCCCCTCCGCTCCTGGGTGCATGGGAACCTCACAGCCCTTCCTCTGTTCGGTCCTGGCTCCACTAGCTTCACCCACTGCTTCCCTTCCGCCTTTGGACTGAAGGAAACCTTCTCAAAGCGACTCTACCTGATACAGCAGGCGTTATTGGTTCACCTGACCATGGGGCGAAGCCTCTGAACCATGAGACAAAGATAATTCTGTCGGTTTTAAAGTTGATTATTTATTTTACTTCTTTGTCATACTGATGGAAAGGTCAGGGTGGCCTTACAGCCTCGGTTACAACTACTGAACTCATTCTCATGTGAGCACTGACTCACATAATACAGAAATGCATTGATGCTCTAGTGAGTGTGTGGATTGACAAACCCTTATTTATAAGAAGTCATCTGTTGGGGGCATGAGGCATCCTGTTGGTTGCCAGCCGCTATGCCACACTATCCAGTCAGAAGAAACAAGGAGGATATTAGACTCATGACGATGTTATAGTTTTTGCTTAGCATAGTCATGGGCACATGATAATCCACGTAAGTTGCTAAAAAATGCACAAAGGGAATAATGAATGAGTGAATGAATCAGATATATATATATATATATATATATATATATATATATATATATATATATATTAGTGTTACATAAAGAAACCTGAATTTTTTTTCATGTAGACTAATAAACTACACTAGTGATCAAAACTATTTGTATGGAAGGTACATAGAAAATATCCTAAATGCAAGTCCTAGGTTTTGAGGCAATAGCTGGGCCATCTCCTGTCTTTCTGCATTTTGTATAAACTTACAATCCTTTTATCTTAATGGATAGTATGAAAAAGCATTATTATGGAATAATGCAGGATAAAATAGACTCCATGTATGTGCCTGGTAAGCACAAGATGCTGAGTTTGATACATGGGACCACCAAAAAACAGAAATTTTATTAGGAGAGTAACTTTCACTGTTTATATTTCCAAAATAAGGAAATGAAGGTTTATATATATGAAGACATTTTTTCATTACTCAATAAATAACCAAGTTATTGCAAATGGTTCTAATATTCCAAGATGATTATTATGTCATAGTGCTTCAGTTAAGCTGATTAATAAAAATGATAATAGTAATAAACTAAGAAGTGCTTTATTAAACAAACAACAAAAAATGTAATCTCAGCACTCAGGAGGTTGAGGCAGGAGGATTGTTGTGAGTTCGAGACCAGCCTGAGCTACAAAGTGAGCTTAAAGCCAGCCTGAACTGCATAGTGAGACCCTGCCTCAAAAAAGACAAAAAAAAAAAGTCTCTATATTCTTGATGATAAGGTTGGACTAAACAGACTCTGAGGTACTACAGGTTCTTTGTCAATCAGAACTTCAGTTTAGATTTGCTACCTATAAGCCTAGGTGACTGGGAAATTCCTAAAATCTGAATTATTTCCTCTGTCTTTCAAACAAGTTAAATTGAAATACAGGAGGACAAATTTCATTATAACAATTTCTGAGCAGACATTACACATTTATAAATATAGTCATTCCCAATTCTACATCATTTTATGTATAGTGAGGGCATAAAAGTATTAGAAAGACTTTTCTTAAGGTTTGAAATTTTTCTCCAAATCCAGCTTTTTTATTTGTTAAGTATTTGCAGTAGTTGATTTTGATTTTTTAGACTCAGGTGACTGCTAACAAAAAATGTGCTAGCCACCTGAGCACTTCACCACGTGAGGGAACAAAAGGTCATAATCATTTTCTAGATATTATTCATTCTGAATAAATCTGGTTATAATTAGTAATAATAGACAATAGTTTCTTTCAAAATTATGTCATTCTTAATCCTTTCCTATTTTAAAAGGTTGGAAAGTTCATGGTGTTGGGACTATGCAAAACAGATATTAACAATATTCAAATATCTTCTAAATTTTAGTTTACAGAAACTTTATACCCTACTTAAAATATTAGGGTGAAGAAAGATTCAAACCCTTCCTAAGTCCTTCATTAAGTACATGTTTTAACGACTGGGTTGTGGGCTACAAACTATGCATTAAAAATTGAATTAGTAAGGGCCGGCATTATAGCTCAGTGGACTAAGTGCTTGCTTAGGTAAGCACAGGGGCTAGGGTTCGATCCCAGGCACCACATGCTATGCTAGTCCTGCCCTTGGGTGCACTGAGCCAGTGATGGAGTCCTGGCATGGTGGCACAAGCCTGGAATCCCAGCACTAGGGAGGCAAAAATGTCAGGAGGATTACTATGAGTTCCAGCTGTATAGTGAGACTCTACACAGGCACACACATGCACAAATTGTATTAATAAAAACACTTCAACCCAAAACTAGTTGTACCATAATGTGGTGTGTGTGTGTGTGTGTGTGTGTGTGTGTGTGTGTTTTCCATCAAAAAAAAAAATAATTTATAACAAAATTGAGAGAGAAGTATGTTAGATGATATAGTGCAAATCAATAGAATGCAAAAAATCATTTTGTTTTTCCATCTGGAAGGACTTCATGATCATCTGTAAAGCTTCCTTTATTTGATAAATAAAACTAAGAAATACTGAAGAAAGAATCAGCAGGGTCACTGTTAGTAGGTAGGAAAAATGAATCAGACCAAACTGAGTATATTTCTGAGTTATGGCTTGGGCAAACTGATTGAAATGTTCTATGTAAAATTTTAAAGATGGTTCAAGAGTATTTTATAAGCAAGGTTTCGTTTCTATTGCAGGGTTGTATATTATTAGAGACATACTGAAATAAGTCCTAGGAAAAAAACAAAAAGTTTCTGAAACTAAAACTAAAGTCCAGCAAATGCTGGAAGACAGCCAAATCAAAGGTTATAATTATTGCCTTTGCCATTATTTGCATCAGTGTCTTGGTCATTATCACAACTGAAATGGACATTAGGATGCCAGCTTCCTGGCTCCTGCCTACTGCTCTCTCATATGATTTGTTGTACACGAGCTTCCTTATGAACTTGGGGTGGCTGGATCACAGCCTGCGGGGAAACAAAGCTGGGCAGTTCTTAGACTGGAAGGGAGGACTGAAAAGAAGGCTGATGCACTTCAGAAAGGAAGAGAGCCCATGGCGGGAGCAGAGCTGTAAGACGATCGAATGCTCAGTGACCAAGGATAGCTCACGGTGCATGGATGAGAAGGGCCCTGTCTGACTAGACAGTTGTTAAGTACAGATCACAGATTGGAAGGAAGTTTTTCGTGCTGGAATTTGTAACTCAGATATAGTTCATACAGTACAAATAAATAAATAAATATGCAAAACAACAAAAGGCCATCATCTTAGACCCAATGCAGTAACATGGGGTGGGGAGAAAGTGGACAAGAGGGACAGAAAGGGGAGGTAAAAACCATTAAGATGTGATTCAGGGATGAACCAGTTCTCCAGGATGAGTGCAATTATTATGTATAGTAAATGTACACTAGTAAAGAAAGTAATGGAAGATTTGACTGCATTGAACAGAAATATAGTTGGACAGTGGTAGAAAGAAACTAAGAAAACTTGTGCAAAATGGTTTGAAATGCATTCAGAGACGATTTGGGTCTGTTTTTAGATATTTCTTGCACATTGATAGCTAGGGATAAAAATAAGAGAAATACCTTTTCCCCCCTCAGATCTTTGTGGAAGAGAAACTAGTCCATGCCCTAAAAGCAAATAGCTGTATTTCATACTTTTTTTTTTTTTTTCAGTTGTGTGAATGAAATCTGAAGTTAGAGGAAAGGTGCAAAAAACAGCTCCAAATCAGGTTCAAAGATAAACCAGGCTTCATGCCCTTTTGAGAGCAATCGGCCCATGGAGGATTATTGGACATCTTCGTCGGGACTGAATTTGAACCAGGTTCCAAGGATGAAAGCTCACCCACTAATCTGCTGAGCTACCGAGCCCACTGCTGTGCTGGTTTATAGAAATCCTATTAACTGAGAGATTGAAGGGAAGGAAGATAAGATAGCAAGGTGTTGGAAATCAAGCTTCAGTAGTTTTAACTGAAAAGGTACTTTTGAACCATGCTATTGTATCCAGATAGGAATTATACACCACACACATACTAAGTTTGTGTGTGTGTGACTATACACACCCCTCCGCGCACATGGAAATTGTGCATTTTGAAAATATCTAGTTTGCACGTGTTTATAGTACATAAAACTGTCAACATATTTAACATGGAAATATCTTTAACGCAGGACTGCTGCTCATGTGGGAATATATTTTCTTATTTTGCCTTTTCCAAGGCCACCATGGAGAATGCAACCAAATCATTCTCATGTCTTGTGTGATCAGTCATATTCAGCAGTATCAGGATGTTTCACATAATGAATCTTAATTCTGCCATTCACTAACATTTCTTTCTCTTCGCTAGTCTTGAGGACACTTGCCACAAATAGTATTTGGTGGTAATTATCCCAGTACAGCTAGGATGTACGGACAGACCTATTTCAATCACCAGTTACAAAATTAAAATTTACATCTGCAAGAAAGTTAGGCAGCTAAGTTCATCAAGGACATATTATGCTATGCATTTTTTGATTTTGTTGGGTCACAGGGAGAAATGACAGTCACACTGGGTTTTTATTATGTTATCCAAAAGATGTAAACAATGGATGAGATTTTTAGTGTCTTTTACTGTTCCAGATGGGTTAAGTGTCTGTGATATTAAGATTACTTATGAATGAGTAAAGTATTTTAAAGAAGTAAAAATTCAAGTGGAGAATTGCTTAAAAGAGCAGACAGAACATGGAAGTCAAGTGGAAGGACACCGGAACCAGAGCGCAGTCAGTTCTGTCTTTGAATCTTTACAAAGCTGGCTGGCATACTCGGGGTGTAAGAATGCCCATGGACCCTCATCAAGCTTTAAAGTATAGGATGCAACATTTTATACAAGGCCTTTAAAGGATACGTTAAATGAAATACTTATTGAAAATTAAGATAATTATTTAAACATGAACACAGATATATTAAGCCAATAATAGCATTTTGTCAAAACTTCATTTAATGAAAGAAACATTTTCCACACCCTTCTAAAAAAATCTCATGGCAATTTTGATTTCTGTATAATATAAATTAAGAGCGTGGCAGAAAGATTTTTAGCTGCTATAAAGAAGAGTTTTAAGAAACATTATTGTTTAGGAATTAGAAGATTAAAAGTAAATTAGTTATGTAACTTTTTAAGCATAAAATAATAGTACTATAAAATGAACTGAAAAAAAGCATAGCAAAACTTTCAAATTTCCTTTCTAAATGTAGGCAAAAAGGAAGTACAGACACATTAAAAAATTATTCTGAAAAAAAATTATTCTGAGTTCTTCACATTGTTTTTATGTATAATAAAACATGTCACATTTTTAGCTGCTATTAAGAACAGTCCTCCCACCCCACATATTTCTACCCTTATTTGTGAATAAGTATGAGTAGTACAGATCTATGCAGCACTACTGATTATTATCATGTTATCACAAGGAATTAGCCTTTCTATATAATACAATTTTAGGCTTTTATTACATGTAGTCTTCTGCCTTCTCACATCTGCAATCTTTGAATATCAGAAAGAAAAATGCTAAGCTAAAAGTGGAAAACCAGGGGGTTGGGGAGATGGCCCAGTAGAATAAGTGCTTCCCTGGCAAGTGCAAAGGCCTGAGTTCAATTCCCGGTTCTGCCAATAAATAAATAAATAAATAAATAAATTTAAAAAAGTAAAAGTAGAAAAACAAAGCCAATCCAGAAACAATGGATACATATATTAAGCTCTTGTAACTATAACTAAGGATTGTGCAAGAGGAATAGCCATTGTCTTTTTTTTTTTTTTTTTTTTTTTAATGTATTTAGTATGTGGTCTTATGGTCTCTCTATGTAGATCGGACTCGGTGATTCTCCTGTTTTCAGCCTCCTAAGTGCTGGAATTACAGGCACACACCACCATACCCAGTCTCAATAGCTGTCTCAGCACCCCCTGGAGATTGAACTTTGGTTCCTGAGCTTGTCTGAGCAGGCGCTTTAGTCCCCTGAGCTACTTCGCTGGCCCCATTGTCTTTTTTATTTTTTAAACAAGTGTTCCCCACTGGCTTTAGTTCCTACCACAAGCAGGATTCGTACACACTTGGTTCTTGAATTGTAAACCCAGTTTCATGGCTGAATCCACCCAATCAGAAGAAATTTTCCTCAAGTGTGTTCCCGTGGCATATAATGCTCACATTGTTTTTGACCTCAGGGCTGCTCAGATATCAGTCAAGCTTGTTCTTGAGTTGGTGTCTTGATCCTTTCCTGTTACACAAGAGGGATTCTCCTTCACAGAGCCCTGTCTGTTTTGAACATCTTATTTTTAAGAGCAACATTTCAAATTTGAAGAAAAATATTGTTCATACCCCAAAGTACTTTTCCTGGGCCATGGGTTCCCCACCCTTTTATCACCAAGGACCATGAAGTTTTACACAATCTTTGAAAATTCCTTGGGATTCAGGGTTCAAGTCAGAAACCTCCGAGTTACCAGATGACTTGGCTATGACTAGCAATAACCATACACTTTGATTTCTTTATTCTTTGAACCATAGATTTTAGGATAATAACTTACTGATTGTTGAATTCAACATGATACAGGCTAAAATTGCTAATAGGCAATTGTTAGAGTTTCGGGTCTATTAGAATCATAACTCACATGGTGCCATAGAGCAATATATGTACCTTAAGATGACCTGGAAGGTTAAAACGTCAAAGTTCTTCAGTTAAATACAAATGTAAAAGGAAACATACAGTGTTTCCTTCTCATTCCCAGGGCAGCTATAAAAGGTGCTGAAGCTACTATGAAAAAAAATCTACTACATCGAACCCCATACTTTCCAAGTCATAAAAGTGTCTGTCTTTTTTCTCATGAACTCTGTATCGCTTTCTGAGGCATCAGTGTGCCATTAAAATTTTAGGAAAAACTGAGATAGATCCTTCTCAGAAATATACAGCTAAATCTCCATTCCAGTTCTGCAAATACTTTCCAGTTGAGCAGGAATTTCTACCTTTGTATTGGGGTAGTTACCTTTACTCTTTCTTAAATCTCTTCCCAAATGTCATAATCAGGCCTTCTTCCATTAATCACCAACTTCATGCCTCTTGTTGCATTATAATGTGTGTCATCCTTGATCCTTATCTGTACTGAAACCCTCTTACCCCACTGCTTTTCACTGAAAACTATCTACCTTATTCTACATCCAAGTAAATTGTGTCTTTTGGAAGACTTAATTGAATGCATTTTCCTGTTCTCCTTTGTTCCAATTATAATCTAAAATCCGTTCAGACATGCCTTTCCAGAGTTTTTTTTAAAGAACATCAAAATGTCCTCCATCTCTAAGGGGAAGCAAACATCACTCAGGTGCTAGAAGTTGGAGGAAGATTCTCCCGGGTGAGGAAATACTGGCTGGAAAGGAATGAGGATGAATTTTGGGAACACAGCTATTGGTGGTACTTACATAGACGTGCAAATAGACCAAGTTCATAAAATTGCCAATGTATGATGTCAGAGGAAGTATATGTCCCTCTTAGTTTCTGACTGACTCAAGGGAAGCACTTTGTTCACTAGACACTGAGTGCAATGATCACAAACAGATTTTCTGGAGACAGAAGTGATGAATAAATAAAAGACATAGAGACTGTCCCCATATCCTTGACATATCATAAATCACCAGGAGTGGAATACATTTAAGGCAGATGACTATTTAGTTGCTTATATATTAATCCAATATCAGTGCATAGATGGTGTATAATTAGCCACTTTGCAGATGAGAACAGAATATGCAAATCTGATTATGAACTCTGAAAAGACTCGTGGCAATTGACAATATCACAGTAATGCAGTTCACCGAACAGCTCAGCAATACCTGCCCCCCGTCTGTCTTCTATTTTTCCTTTCTATTTAACACATTTCCCTAAAGGGTAATAAGCAATATACCTGAAGAACGATAAATACGCTAAATCAACTAAAATATTATTAGTGAGGATTAAATGACATCTGCACATACCTTACAACCGGCAGTAATTCTTTGCTCTTGATAATCCTAAGTGCAGTGATTACAGTTCTAAATGTTCTAAAAGGCAAAAAGCCAAGAAGAAAATAAAGCCAGGTATCATAGTGGTGGATGTTTCCTATTTATCCACTGCTTATTGTGAGCCAATAGCTGTGGTAGGTTCTGGACAGAGAAAGAAAAAGCTATGGAGAAGTAAGTCCTTGCAGAATCTATAGTCCTGCAAACAAACAAACAAACAAAGAAAAATACTAGAAATAGTTTTTGTTAATGTGGTCTTTTCCATAGGAAAAATTTTCACAATTTTTTTTGCTTCAGTTGGCTTTCAGATAGTGTTATCAACTGTACACCAAAAATGTGTACCTTTCTAGTTTGTTCTATGTATTTTTCACTCAAGACCTCAACAGTAACTCATACTCTACCTTCTGGGTCAATAGTACTTTGTTACTAAAAGTCCTAAACTAAAATCCTACCACTCAAGGTCATTCAGACAATAGGCATCGCTTGTCCATGATCTTTTCATGCAAATGTTTCTACACATATGGACCATGTCCTACTCTTCTGTTTCCTTCTCACCATCTAGTACTATTCTGAACCCAATAGGTTTTAACTCTCAGTTGGCTACTGCAATGCTAGCTGACCTATAACTAATATATATATATATTTTTTTTTTGGCAAAAAGAAAGTCAAGAATGTATATCTCATGCGGAAGTGATGTTCAGCTGTATTAAATTTTATGTTTGGTCTTGATGAACCTATGTATACTCAAACAGTAGGAAATAAGGCAGCGTTGGACCAAGTCAATCAATATACTGTCCACATGACAGAGTCTGTGCCACATCCCTATTACTGAACATCCACCCTATGTTGCGCATGTCTTAGTTATAGTATCTTTGTGCTTTGCATCTTGTAATTTAAGTTAGGAGTATAGAAAGCCAGTAGTGTCTAACAATTCTTTTCTTCAAGGTGAAACCAACACAGAACATATTTTATTCTACACAATTCATACTTCACCCAGGCTGAGGCTGGGACTTCACCTAACACTGACTCCTTTCTGGCTCTCCTTCCCTCTGCATTGCTACCTCTCTAGTTTATTTTCCCCAGAAAGAACTCCTCCATATCTGCTTTCTACTTGAGAAAAAATGCAAAACCAAACCAGCAACGAGTCCAGAAACTCAGGAATTACCATGCTAGTTTTAAAATTAAACTCTTCCTTCTTTGGGAAATGCTAACTTGGGATCTTAATATCTTCAACTGGTTGGATGAGGTCAACGCACAAGAGGGACTGAAGCTCCTCTATTTAAAGTACAGTGATTATAAATGTCCAACTGCATCTAAAAATATCTGTATAGCAACATGTAGATTAGTGTTTAACTGAATGATTGGGCATCAACAGCTGGCTGTGATGACAGGTGAAAAATTTAATCATCACCAAAAAAGAAACTGAGGACCAGCCTGATAGATCAGCAGACTAAAGGGCCTGCTTAGGCAGAGCGCAAGAGCCAGAGTTCAATCCCTGGTGTGCTGTGCTAGCCCTGCCCATGGGGTGCTCTGGGACAGTGAATGAGACTGGGTGTGGTGGTATGTGCCTGTAATCCCAGCACTTGGGAGGATGAAACAGGAGAATCACTACACGTCTAATCTATCTGGTGAGACTCTGTAGACCCTGTGGGTCCTGTACTGAGTGCAGAAGAGAGAGAGAGAGAGAGAGAGAGAGAGAGAGAGAGAGAGAGAGAGAGAGAGAGAGAGAGAGAGAGAAACTGGCAACAGAGGAACAAGTCCCTGACATCAACTGGAAAACACCATCCACCATCCACATAACTTGGAAATGACCTCCAGCTTTCCTCCAGGCCTCAGCTTTCTCCTGTACACTTGGAGGTAGATGACATAGAAAGCAGTGCTATTCCAGAGCACTAGTCCTTCTAAGGAATTAGGCCAATGCATTGATAGATTCAGAAGTCTAGACCGTCATACCCACTGAATAAGGTGTGTTTGAGAACCTGGGAGCAAGCCTGTTCACACACCTTTATAATATCTTGCACACTCCTTCACTGCACCACTGCACAACTATTAGCCACATACAAATTGGTTGTTACTTGATTTGTAGCTTTCTCACCATCCAAACAGAACCCCTTCTATCAGGTAAAGGTTTGATGCTAGTTAATATTATTTTTTCACAAATCTAAGAACACATGTGTCACAGTGAATGCTTACTGAGCAAATGACAATAAATTACTAATATAAATGTCAATTTATTTAGAAATATATTATCTGTCACAGTAATTTTTAATAAATTATAGCATCAATGTACATATGCATATATACTTCATATAAATATAATACACAATTTGAACTCCATTATTAGTTTTATAGGTTAATGAAAATATTTGAGGTCTACGCTGAAGGAATGTGCTCATTTTATATTCCTTTATTTTTATACAAATGATGCTCCTTTTAGTGCAAAATGTGTTTCATTTGGTCAGTAGTACAACTACTGACCAACTACTACATTCATTTATTTCTTTTAATAATCATCAGCTAATATAAACTCCATATAATAATTCTGCTGAGAAATATATCAATACAAGTTTACTGTCCCTAGCTCCAAACAGGAAACTAAAATAAACCAAACAAAACATCCCCCAAAGATACAACAGCTAGACCAGCAAAGATGAGCAGCCAAAAGTAAACAGACCCTCTAAGTGGACCGACCACTCTCAAAGAAGAATTACTGGCACGCGCTGCTTTTCCCTCTACCACATTGTGCATTTCTTAGGATCACTGCAGAAATATTTTTCTGCTCATGAAATAATTTTTCATGTGAACTGCCTCTTGGTATTTCTACTTCATAGTTTTTCTTATAAACCTTCCCATGCTGATTACCTCCTTCTCCACTATGTGTAATTTAAAAGAAATTATGGAAGCTCATTTCACTGATGAAGAAAGCCTCATGCATAGACATACAAAGGATGCGGTGAGTGTGGCTTAAGTAGCCCTGTATCTGGCAGCTTTGAGCTTATTTCCACTAAAAAATGGGCCCCACAAATCACTATAAAAATGCATTTTGTACATCAAGGGCCATAATTGTCACAGATTTGCAATTCGTAACCAGTAACTACAGAGCACATACTTTAGTTATTCTTCATAGCACAGTGGCTATTGATGTGGAGGAGAAGAGCACATTAGAATCATTTGTCTCTTGAAACGCTCTTTGAGGAAGCCAATAAAATTCTGATACCTAGTGATGGGAAACCCGAACATGCTCCTTCCATGAAATGCAAGCAAGAAAAAAGGTGAAGAATTCAGATCCCCAAAAGCCTTGCAGGGCAGCTTGCATTTGGTTTACTGCTCCAAAAGTATACAGATGAACCATGGAACTGGATGGCCAGCAAAGGTTCAGTGCCAAGCTTTTACCTTAACTAGGTGGACATAAAGATAAAACACCTAAAGAAGGATGAGTTCTGAGAAGTATCCATGAATCTAAATGGTTCAGTTGAAGCATAACTGGCTTTTGGTAAACAGCCAGATGACTTAGCTTAATGATTAACAGATAAAGAACCTTGTAAATGTAGTGCTTTTAGTTAAGTACAACACAGTCACTTTCTGTGACTGCTGCTTGAAAATAAGTTCTAAGCCTTAAAACTAATAGTGGAATATAACATAGTACTATAAAAGTGGTACTCAGTGAGAGAAAGGAGGAAGTGGGGGGAGAGACAGACAGGCAAAGACAGAGAGAGAGAGAGAGAGAGAGAGAGAGAGAGAGAGAGAGAGAGAGAGAGAGAGAGAGAGAGAGAGAGACTGATAGAGATATATATCCATCTTAATCCTATGAAATGCTAGGATATAGCTCAGAATGATGCAAAGACCAGTATTGATGGATTAAGTGAAATGTATTAAGTGAACTGTGAACAATGCTGGCCATCTGCTTGTTTGGTCCCCTGAGAGCTGAGATTCTAGCAGCCATTTACTTCCTTAGCAGAAGCACCTAAATACTAAAAGAAAAATGAACTCATTTCCCTCTCCTTTAGACTTTCCATCATGCTGTTCCCCTTGTTCTCACCAGCTCCTTCCATCACCCACCGGCACAGTAGCCCCTCTGTATTTCCCTGAATAAAACCATCCTGTTTGGGATGCAAGATAATGATCCCTTACCCCCTATGTTTGTAATTTTAATAATATAAGCCTTTTAAGTTCAAGAAGCAGAATGAAAATGCAGTTTCATTTTGTATTACAACAAACGTGAATATCAAAAGATACTCCTAGATTCCTGGGATGGCTAGCATTTGTAAGAAGGTAGAAAATTCTGGAACTGGAAGAAAAAGAAATATATTTAGTGCATGAATTCACTTGTGGCATAATGGAAACGAGAGAAAAGCCAATAAACTGTGTTGTAAAGCTTTACTCATCTCTGTACGAATATTTTCCTAGGATACAGATTAATTATAATACATGTTTCATCAGACAAATATTTTTTTCTGTTTATTTGGCATTCATTTTTAACAGCAGATGAAATTCATAACTATTAGAAACTACAACTTTGAAAATAATGAGCTCATGTATTTCAATGCTATTTTCCTGCTTCTATAAACCCAAAGAAGTCGTTATTCTGAATTCTGTGTTGTTCATTTCCATGACATTGACTACATATGCCCATTGTCCCTTTATATAGCATGTTTAAAAAATACATTGTTCAATTTTAATCATTTCTTACTTTTCAAAAGGTACAACATATAATCTTCTTAAAGTAATTTGCATTTTTCAATAGCATTCTGAGATTTATGGACATGATTGAAACTACAACTATTTATTTCTATATAATATTTTATTCATGTGTATATTATACTTTTTATGATAAGCACTTTTAAATTATTTTTAATGCAAATATTTTAAATTTTTTCTTGTCTCTTAGAAATATAAAGCATACTGAGTACTGCCAAGATTGGTGAGTAATTCAGTAACATAAAAGGAATTAAAAGCATAATCATGCAAATTGATATTTTCCATACACTTCGAATTCTGCAGCCTCATATCTCAAAAAAGTCTGAAAATAATTTATCCAGGAGAATTGTCAAATGTGAATGTGATGTTAGTAAGCAAACAAATGGACAATCAAAAAACACCTTTGAAGAC
>PVKA01022856.1:20651-36580 GCA_004027165.1 Ctenomys sociabilis | reverse complement strand
AAAAAAAAAAAAAAAAAAAAAAAAAAAAAAAAAAAAAAAAAAAAAAAAAAAAAAAAAAAAAAAAAAAAAAAAAAAAAAAAAAAAAAAAAAAAAAAAAAGATGTTTATGAAAAAAATTGTTTGGGTCATGGGCCCAAAGCTTGAGTATCTCATACTGCAGCCTAGAAACTCATTTGGAGAAAGAAGGATGGGAAGAAAAAAAGATTTCTGAGAAACTCTAGAGCAGAAAAGGAGCCATACAGGGGCCAGGGAGATGGCTCAGTGGAATAAGCGCTTCCCTGGCAAGCCCAAGGTTCTGAGTTCAATCCCCGGTTCTGCAAAAAAAAAAAAAAAAAAAAAAGAAAAAAAAGAAAAGAAAGAAAAGGAGCCATACTTACATCCACCACAGTCAAGATAAAGCCTTTCCACATCTCCCGAGACTCCAGGCTGTCTGCCTAGGGAGGAGAAGACAGACGTATAAATGAGACTCAGTCTCCTCATCTGGGAAATGGGCTGTGTCTCTGCTTCTAAGAGCCACCTTGGAAATGGAATAAGACAGATTAATTTAGGATGATGTCTGGGTATAAGTCCTCAGTAACTTGGGATTTTGTTTTACATATATATTTTTTTTTTTCTTTTTTCTTTTTCTTTTTTTTTTTGCAGAACCAGGGATTGAACTCAGGCCCTTGTGCTTGCCAGGGAAGCACTTATTCCACTGAGCCATCTTCCCGGCCCCTGAGCCATCTTCCTGGCCATATTATATATATATATATATATATATATATATATATATACATTTTCTGTATTTAGGAGAGGGTCTACAGGGTCTCAAATATAGATCAGACTCATAGTGATCCTCCTGTTTTCAATCTCCCAAGTGCTGGGACTATAGGTGCGTGCCACCATGCCCAGTCTCAATCACCATCTCAGTGCACCCTGGGGACAGGGCCAGCATGGCATGCCAGGGATTGAACCGCAGCTGCTGCGCACTGCCTAAGCAGATGCTTTAGTCCACTGAGCTATCAGACTGGCCCTCTTGAAATGTCAATATTATTATATTAATATTTGACAGCACAGATCACGTGTTCATCTGGTGCTCTGATCTCCCATGGTTCCTACCTGCCTCAGAGCCAATGTCTTCTCTGCTGCCCACAAGGCCCTGCATGACCAGCCTGCTCCCTCCTGCCTCCCTTACTCCCACTCTGCCTCTGGCTACTTCTGTTCTGGCTGCATGGCCTCCTCACTGCTCCTGTGCCGAAGGGCTCTGTGCTGCCCCAGTTCCTTTCCATGGCTGTGGCCTCTGCTGCCAAGCCCTCCCACACAGCCTGGAGCTCAGAGAGCTGGACTGGCTTGCAGGTGCAGGGTCGCTCGTTTCGTCCGCACTGGGGCTTGCTCATCGGGAGGGCGGGAGCCTCTCCTGATGCTCATCTGCCCAACCCACCTTGAACCTGACGTCCTGGTCCCTGAGGACCAGGCTGAAGTGGATGCCTGGGTCCCACATGCTTCCCCGGGGAGCCTCGTCCGTGAGCTTCACAAATGTTCTCAGGTCAAGCTTCTCCAGTGGCTGGGCATAGAGACAGGGAGAGGGCTTGAGAACCAGCCTTGTGGCCCTCAGGCTGAGGCAGCCCCTGCCGGGCCTACCGTCCACATCCCCAGCATGGTCCCTGTGCTCACAATGGGCCAGATCCTGAGCCCCTGTCCCCAGGCTTACCTGGATGTCCCGATTACTGTTGTAGAAATAGATGGTGAGGCCCTGCAGCCCTGCCCAGAACTTCCTGTAGTTCTGGAAAGCAGAGCCAGAAAGAGAAGAGGTGAGCTGGCAAAGCTGGGCTCCCTCAGAGCACTCACTCCTGCCCCAAAGCCTTTACACTGCCTTCCTGGGTCTGGACCCTCATCCCTAGGTCTACACAGCTACCTCCAGCATCAGCTTGGGGCTTTTCCTCAAATGTTACCTCCCCACCCATGCATGGCCTAGTTTCTGTTATCCTCTAGAAAAAGACAAAACTGATCCATAGGCTAGGGATGTGGCTCAGTAGTACAGCATTTACCTAGCATGCACAAGGCCCTGGCTCCACCCCAGCACCACAAAAGAAAAGTAACAACGAGCCAGGTGTGGTGGCACACACCTGTCATCCCATCTCAGCCAGGCTGAGGCAGGAGGATTGCAAATCCAAACCCAACCTGAGCAACTTAATGATGTACCTCACTACATTTTTTTTTTTTTTTTTTTGGTGGAACCGAGCTTGAACTCAGGCCATTGCACTTGCCAGGGAAGCGCCTATTTCACTGAGCCATCTCCCAGGCCCAAGATTTTGTGGTACTGGGTATTGAACTCAGGACCCTGTGCTTTCTAGGCAAGTGGTTATTCCACTGAGCTATCTCTCCAGCCCTGCTCACTACATTTGAGACCTTGTCTCAAAATTACAGAAGAAAAAAAAGAAAAAGAAAAAATTAAAGAATTTTGTAGCTTAGTGCAGAGGTACTGGGTTCAATCCCCAATGTTACATACACAAAGAAAGAAAGAAAGAAAGAAAGAAAGAAAGAAAGAAAGAAAGACAGAAAGAAAGAAAGAAAGAGAAAGA
Organism: Ctenomys sociabilis; assembly: GCA_004027165.1. Taxonomy (NCBI): domain Eukaryota; kingdom Metazoa; phylum Chordata; class Mammalia; order Rodentia; family Ctenomyidae; genus Ctenomys; species Ctenomys sociabilis. The sequence continues at coordinate 34,020 of PVKA01022856.1, read as the reverse complement.
AAAAAGAAAGTGGGATGAACTAACTGGCTTTATATGGCACCCCTCAGTCCATCCACTCTTTACCCATCTATCCACTTACCAACCTATCCATCTGTCAACCCATCCATCCATCCATCCATCCATCCATTTGTCATCTGGTCACCTTCCCAGCCACCAGCTATCATCTGCCCATAGGTCCCCCCATTACTCCGCCCACCCTTTGCTGAAGAGCTACTACATGGCAGGTCCACTCTCAGGCACTGGGAGTTCATCACTAGAGGACCAAGCTCACTGTGCCATGGATTCAGCTGACCACGACAGCAACCATCCTGAGTCATAATTACTATGATTGCTGCATGGTCAATTTTCCCAGCATAGTTTTCCAGGGAACTAGAAATGCATGAAGCAATTACAGTGGGACGTGGAGTGTTACAACTGTCCCCCAATTCCAGGCAGGTGCCTGACTATGACACCAGGTATATCCTAGTGAGGATGAAGCCCCCCCCCAATTTATGGTGGTTCTGGTGTTTGAGCTCTAAACCAGCCCTTATTATTTTTATTATTTGTACTGGAAATTGAACTCAGGTCCTGTGGTTGCTAGGCAGTTATTTTTTTACTTTGAGACAGGGTTTGCTAAGTCACCCAGTTGCCCAGGCTGGACTCAAACTTGAAATCTTCCTGATTCATCCTCAAGCTTACAAGGGGCCCTGTACAAGTACAGGTGTGTGCCACCATGCCTGGTCCTGATCCTTAATCACACCCATGCACACACACAGCACCATACATTGGTTGTACAGTCAGTACCTACACAACCCCGTGAAATGTGGCTCCGTAAAATTTCACTGTGCCCACCTGACACCAGTCCTGAGCCTGACTCAGCAACTCAAACTCTCCGGGTTAATTCTGGCCTTGGAGGGGCAGGAGGCGTGGGAGTCAGAGGATTTCTGGCTTCCTTGAGGAAGTGCAAGACAGATCAGCGGAGAAACAGAGGGCAGGAATGGAGAAGATCACAGTGGGAGAGGCAGAGACACGGACACAGACAGACAGCAGGCCAGGGTCCTTCCTAGCCCCCAGCCTGTGCCCGCCCATTCTGCACCTCCCCCTCCTCCCAGGCCAGAGGGGAAGCTGAGGTCCAGAGAGGTAGCACACCTGCCTGGACTGCCCAGCAGTACCAGGCTCCCTGCCCCACCTTACCCGGTCACAGGGCCCCTTTTTCTCTAGAAAGCTCTCGTGGTAGTGTGAAGGCTGGGTGGCCTTTGGCTTGGGGACCCGGGGTGGGTTCAGGGCTGAAGCCATGGCGACTGGGGGCTCTGTGCTGGCCTCTCTTTCCAGCCAGTGTCCCAGTGGGGCCAGGAAGCCGAGAAACAGGTTCCAGGGGAATTTCCTCTTGCTGTCAGCCTGTCACCTCCCTCCCTTGCCAGTACTGGGCGGGCACTGGGCTGGGGCAGATCTGGGGATCCTGGGGAAATCCCAGCCAGCCTCAGAGAGGGCTCCTGAATTTGGAAAGGAGGTGGTACCCTTAGGATTCTGGGACAGGACAGATTTAAAACACACACACACACACATCCACACACACACACACACACATTCTCTCTCTCACACACACACACACACACACACACACACACACACACACAAGAGCATTATATGAAGGCTTTGAGTGGAATGTAAATGTGAGAAAAAGCTTGACTGTTATCTCCAAAGACATCTTCCTGGGACTTTAAGATGACTTCTGCTGCTTTTTTGAAGGACTGAACATAATCTTCTCCGCTACACCCATTGCTTTTTGTTTGTTTGTTTGTTTTGGCAGAACCAGGGATTGAACTGAGGCCCTTATGGTTGCCAGAGAAGCATTTATTCCACTGAGCCAGATTCCTGGTCTCCGTGGCTCTTATTTAGAATCAGGATTTCACTAGGTTGCCAAGTTGCCCAAGGCTAGGCAGAAACTTTGGATCCTCCTTACCTCAGCCTCCTAAGAGTCCTGGAATATAACAAGCGTTTGTCTCCATGCCCGGCTTAGGGCAATTTATTAATCTGTTAAATCTAATAAAGCTTGGAGGACAACCCGCTTGGGCCCCCCTCCTGTCCCTCTCTCAGATAGGAGCTTTCTTTTCCTCAGTAAATATATTCTGTTCATAAAAAAAAATCTAATAAAATTCACATCACAGCACCATACAGAAGTGCCATAAATTGTCAGTTAAGACATAGGGGTTAGAGCTAAAGAGATGGCTCAGGGGCATAAGCAAGCACTTGCCTGGTAAGTACAAAGTCCTCCAGTTGGATCCCTGGTACCAACAGGGAGTTAGTTTTAGTTTTGTTTGTCAGTGGCAATGGGGAGCCTTTGAAGGATTCAGGGCAAGAGAGGAAGGTGGAAATGGTTGCATTTTAGGAAGATTCTTTTCCTAAGAATGGAAAAGGGCGGGGTGGAAGATGGACAGGCTGGGCTGGGGATAAGAGGGCCGAGAACCAGGGCCTGGCTGGGAGATATTGGAGGTCTTTGGGTTTTACAAAGCAGGAGGCAGAAGAGAAAGTTAACAAAGAAGTGGAGGAAATTCCATGGGGCCAGTTTAACCCGGCAGCATGGTCCCCAGGACTGTAACCCAGCACTGCAGGAGGCCGATGCCAGAGGCTTTCCATAAGTGTGAGGGCAGCATGTGGGCAGCGTGAGCTAATAGGGAGTCTCGGTCTCAAAAAAAAAAAAAAAAAAAAAAAAAAAACCAACTAATCAACCAACAAACCTAAAAAAGGGCTGGCGATGTAGCTGAGTGGAAAGGTCCTGATTTGATCTCAGTCAGCACTGGAAAAAAAAAAAACATAAATAAATTGGGGTTTCCGTGTCCCTAATATCCTGGCTCCTCTCTTCCACTGATTGAAGTCTGCGGAAACTCCACCCGCGTTTGAGGACAGTTCTTATTGTCTCTCAGTTCTGGGAGATACCCGCCCCGGGTTTTCAGGTCAGCCGGATACTGGATACCCGGGGAGCTCCGGCCTCGGAGCAAAAGTCCCAGGACAGAAGCTGAGGACAGCAGCCAGGGACAAAGGCCAAATCAAATTCCTAGCCGGGGCTCCACCGAGCCCCGCCCCCTTTCCTTCCTCAGAGTAAATTCGTGGGCTAGACCTTCACCGGGAGCTCATTGGTTGTCTCAGAGCAAGCTGGGTAGGCCCGTTGGCCCTGATTATTGGCCAATATAGACTGCTGCCCATTGGTTGAATCCGAACCTGGCGGAACCAGCAATTTAATAATGATTGGCTGAGCGTGAACCCAGTTGCCGCCCCCGATTGGCTATAGGTAAATATAATTGGTTGGTACGCTCTTCTCTTGAGCAATTAGGGAATTTAGGGGGTGGGGCTACATTAACCCTTTAGAGCCCCTTGTGGGGCGCACGCCTGTAATTTCATCGCTCAGGAGGTTGAGGCAGGAGATGATGGCTGCAAATTAGAGACCAGCCTTAACTGGTAGCGAGACCTTGTCTTAAAATAAACAAAAAAATGCAACAATTAGAGGCTGGAGCTAGGTCTGGGAGGGTTAGGCTCTGGTAGTTGGGACACTGCGCTCTGGGGGTGCTTCCTCATGGCAGCCCGGTCCTTCCCCCATGACCTCTTCCTGATACCAATGGCGAGACTTCTGAATCCTTCAAGACAAATGTGCTTCAGTTTTCCCACTCAGTCCCTAGCTTTCAGCTGCAGCCCAGTAAATGGTCTCGCGGGGAGCCACCAGATCCAGATTCCTCCACCAAGTCTCTTGTCATCCTCCAGCCTCAGTTTCCCAATTGGTGCCGGAAGATCGAGTTCCCCGCTTCCCTTTCCCACGCGTGTGGTCTCGCTGCCTCAGTTTACTGCTCATTCCAATAGGCTGAGCCCTCACGTCCACACCCCCAGCCTCAGTGCATTTCAGTAGGTGGCGGCCTGGAAGGGAGCCAGATGATCCTCAAAAATCAATGTCCTGGGCCTCAGTTTCACTCTCCAGGTCCACATCACTCTCCAGCCGGTTTCCAGATAGCTCCGGGAGGGGCGAGCACGCGCGCGTGCGCAGCTCCGAGGCATCGGTTCTCTCGCTTGAAGCAGCGGACCAAGCCCCCCTGCGCCCTCCGGCGGCGGCGGCGTGCGATATATGGGGCACCCCTGGCAGGGCGGGGCCAGGTCACGTGGCGGAGAGGCCGCGCGGGGCGCGGGGCGCGGCAGCCATGGCGGGTGCGGGGCCAGCGGGTCGTGGGGCTCGGGGTGTGGGGCCCGGGGACGCGCGCGGCCCTCTGCATCCCGGCGGTGCCCCCGCAGCTCCCGAGCCTCTGTCCCCCGCGGGCGGCGCGGGCGACGAGGCGCCGGATGAGGACGAGGAGGAGGCGGAGGCCGAGGACCCCGAGCGGCCGGCAGCCTTGGGCGGCGGACGCGGCGGAGGCGGTGGAGGCGGCGGCGGCGGCGGCGGTGGCGGTGGCGCGGTCGGCGGGGCCGCGCTCGGGGTCTGCGGCGCGCTAGGGGGCGCGCTCACCCGGCGCGCGGTCACGCTGCGAGTGCTGCTCAAGGACGCGCTGCTGGAGCCGGGCGCCGGGGTGCTCTCCATCTACTACCTGGTGAGCGAGCACCTTGCATCCCATCCGGTTCTGGCAAGGGCGAAACTGAACCCCGAGCCTCTTGCTGCAGAATGATCCTATGTGTATGAGGAGAAACAGGCCCAGAGTATCCAGACTCTGGACAGAGGTCTTCTGGGCTGAAGGGCATGGTTCATTGAGCGCCACATTCTAGCCTCTTGTGGATGGTCCACATGTGACTCCGACACTCTAAGCACTGAGGGAAAAAAGCTCAGATTTGAGCCCTGCGTGGCAACTTAGTGACCTAAAGAAACCCTGTCTCAAAGTAAAAATTTTAAGGCCGGGGAGATGGCTCAGTGGAATAAGCGCTTCCATGGCAAGGGCAAGGGCCTGAGTTCTATTCCTGGTTCCGCCCCCGTCACCAAAAAGTAAAAAATGGATGTAAGACCTAGGTTCAGTACCCAGTACCAACACAAGCACACACAAACACAGAACGCCGTTTTGCCAAAGAGAAACAGGCAAAGAAAGAGGCCCCCACCTGCACAGGGAAGACGGGCTATATACCAGTGCTGACCTGGCTGTGACTTTGTCTAGCCTCTCTGTGGTAGCAACAGTTTCCTCATCTGTAAAATGGGATATTTTTCTTCCCAAGACCCTTGCACAAGCAATAAGTGAATAAAGTGTTCAGCAAACAGCTAATTCCCAGAAAGAGCTTTATTATATGGTGTGTCATTATTACCATCTTTTTTTTTTTTCTTTTGTATTTTAGGGAGGGGTCTACGGGGTGTTCAGGGTCTCACTTCTAGATCAGACTAGTAGTGATCCACCTGTTTACAGTGTCCCAAGAACTGGGATTACAGGCGCGTGCCACCACACCCAGTCTCAGTTGCCATCTCAGTGAGCCCTGAGGGGCAGAGCTGGCATGGCAGGCCCTGTGCCTTATCTGCTGAGCTATTTGGCTGGCCCTCTACCATCATTTTTTTTTTTTTTTTTTTTTTTTTTTTTTTGTGGTACCAAGGATCAAACTCAGGACCTTGCACTTGCTAGGCAGTACTTATGACACTGAGCTATCTCCCCAGCCCATATCATCACCTACCATCACTGTTAATAACTTTTTTTCAAACTTTGAGACAGGGTTTTGATAAATCGCTCATGTTGACCTTGAATTTGAAATCCTCTTGCCTCAGCCTCCTGGCATCCTAGGATGACCATGTGTACATTCCACTGATTAATCAGGCAGACCCTATTTCCTCATCCTCAGGGGAAGAAGTTCATTGGAGACCTGCAGGCGGATGGGAGGATTGTGTGGCAAGAAACTGGGCAGGTGTTCAACTCCCCCAGTGCCTGGGCCACTCACTGCAAGAAGCTGGTCAATCCAGCCAAGAAGTCTGGCTGCGGCTGGGCCTCGGTGAAGTACAAGGGCCAGAAACTGGACAAGTATAAGGCTGCCTGGCTGCGGCGACACCAGCTCCACGTCCCCGTAGCTGTTGCCGATGAGGTTTGACTCACTATTGAATTACCATTAAGTGGACATGGCGCTTCCAGAACTGGGCTGAAGAGTAGGTTAAAGCAGGGTAGAGAGATCCAGGAGGGGAGGACACGGCCTCTCAAAGGAGCAGCAAGGAGGCTCTGTGCTGAAGCACAGGGAGTGAGGAGTTAAAGGGAGCAGGGGAATTGGGGCTTTGGCTCCAGGGGGAGGTGGGAGTCAGGAGTTCCTGGGGTCTGAGGACCGAGGCTGGAGGGACCAGACTTCGTGCTCGTGGCGCCCCCTCGTGGCCGCTGCGGGGAGGACTACATGAGGGTGAGGATGAAAGAGGCCCTGGGTCCAAGCAGGGAGAGGAAAACTGGACAGGTGTGAGGAGCGGGCAGCTGCTGGTCGGACAGTGCTGACAGTGGGCGGGGATGGATTTAGATTGAAAATGGTAACTTGGGACTCCGAGCTGTGAAACAGTGGGAAAAGAAGGAATTCAGGGATGTTATGCTATTCCTTGTGGCTTGCCCAGAGAGGGTAGCAAGGTGTTCAGCACTTATTACCTTATTTCTCCTTTTGGGGTCTGTCATCACCGCGTCATTTCACAGATGAAAACAGAGCCCACGGAGGTTAGGGAGCTCACTCAGTTTCTAAGAGGGGGAGGCAGAGTTCAAGCCTGGGACCTCTGCAGTGGCAATTGATCTGCGCACACGCAGTGGGCTCCCTGTGTGCTCACTGCTGCGTTTGCTGGAGGGAAGATGGGGTGAGAGGGCCGAACTGCTGAGGCTGTGTGCTGCGCCCACCCCACCAGAGCCCGGCCAGCGAAGCCGAAGAGGAGGAGCTGCTGATGGAGGAGGAGGAGGAGGAGGCCCTGGTGGGGGTCTCAACGGAGGACAAGAGTCGGAAACCCCCTGGGAAGGGTCCCACTGAGACTGCACACCCCGGTGAGGGGCAAGAGTGGGGCGTGGGAGGGAAGGACAGGAGGCTCAGCAAAGGCGGGCCCTTGATCTGCCTCAGTGCTCCCTAGGATGCCTCCTGGACCTTCTGGCTGAGGTAATTTCACTCTTTTGTTGTTGTTCTGGGGGTGAAATAGAGGGGCTTTGCACAGAGCTACATTCCCAGCCCTTTTTGTCTTTTTTTAAATATTGGGGATCAAACTTGGGACCTTGATCTGGCTGGGAAGGTACTTATGCTGCTGAGCTGTATGACCAGCCCTCTTTTTGCCTTTTTTTTTTTTTTTTTTTGGTCTTTTTGAGACAGGGTCTCACTATGCAGTTCGGGATGGCCTTAAGCTCACGTTGTAGTTCAGGCTGGTCTCAAACTCACAACAATCCTCCTGCCTCAGCCTCCCGAATGCTGGGATTACAGGCCTGCGCCACCACGCCCGGCTCTTTTTGCCTTTTTGAGACAGGGTCATGCTCTGTGCAGTTTAAACTGGTCTTGAACTCATGCCAATCTTCCCACCTCAGCCTCCCCAGGGCTGGGATGACAGGCCTGCACCATTATGCCCAGCTCCCAGCCTTTTTTTTTTTTTTTTTTTTTGTCTTTTTGAGACAGGGTCTCACTATGCAGTTCAGGCTGGCCTTAAGCTCACTTTGTAGCTCAGGCTGGTCTCGAACTCACAACAATCCTCCTGCCTCAGCCTCCTGAGTGCTGGGATTACAAGCATGCGCCACCACGCCCGGCTCCCCAGCCTTTTTTGAGGCAGGGCCTTGCCAAATTTTTCAGGCTACACTTGAACTTTCCATGTCCTGCCTCAGCCTCCCAGAGTGCTGGGATGACAGGTGTGTGCCACCCTACTGAGCTTCCCTGCCTCACTTCTGAAATTTTTGTTTTGTAGTACCAGGGATCGAACTCAGGACCTTGTGCTTGCCATACAGGCACTTATACCGCTGAGCTATATCTCTGACTCGCTTCTTAAATGCTGATGCTGTTTCTGGACCCTTCTGTCTTCTTCGTTTTTTTTTTTAGATGTATTTTAAGGCCAGCCAAAGCTCAGCAGATTAAAAAATCTGCAAGCAGGTGCTGGAGCCGGAGCCAGGGGTTCAATCCTGCCTGCCATCCTAGCCCTGCCCCCAGTGCGCCCTGAGATGGGCAGTTGAGACTAGTAAGTCCGATCTAGCAGTGAGACCCTGAACACCCTAGAGACCCTTCCCTAAAATAAAATAAAATAAAATAAAATAAAATAAAATAAAATAAATATTTTAGTACAGGATCTTCAGGGTCTCACTACACTGATCAGACTCTGATCCTCCTGTTTTCAGCCTCCCAAGTGCTGGGATACCAGCCGTGTGCCACCATGCCCAATCTCAGTCACCCTCCCCCACTTTTCTGGGGTGTGGGGCCAGCATGGCATGCCAGGGATTGAACCCTATCTTCTTTTTTTTATGAATTTAGAACAGGGTGTACAGGGTGTCACTACGTGGATCTGACTCATAGTGATCCTCCTGTTTTCAGCCTCCCAAGCACGGGGATTACAGGTGGGCACCACCACACCCAGGCTCAATGGCCATCTCAGTGCACCCCAGGTGGAGCCAGTACACACACTGGGGATTGAACCCTGGCCCTGTGCTCTGCTAAAAGCATGCACTGTAGTTCGCTGAGCTATCTAGCTGGCTTTTTCCCCTCCTTTTTCCTGTCTTTATATCAAGACAGGGACTTGATATGTAATCAGGCTGGTGTTGCACTACATAGCCCAGAATGACCTTGAATTCAAATGGATCCTCCTGACTCAGCCTCCCCCTCCTATTAAAGGCATGTACTGCACTGCCAGCATTCACTGTCTGATTTTTATTTATTTATTTATTTTTTTTTTTGTGGTACTGAGGATTGAACTCAGGACCTTGGGCACTTGCCAGGCAAGTGCTTATTATACTGAGCTATTTCTCTGGCCCTCACTGTCTGAATTTTTTTTTTGGTGGAACCCGGGATTGAACTCAGGCCCTTGTGCTTGCCAGGGAAGCGCTTATTCCACTGAGCCATCTCCCTGGCCTATTTTCTTTCTTCCCCCCCTCCCTTTTCTTGATTCCCCCCTTCCTTTGATCTCGAGTGGGCTGGGGAGAGACTGACATTGATTTTCTTCCCTCTCTGTTCCTTGTCCAGAGGCCACGCCCCCAGGGAAACGCATAGAAAGTAAGATCCGGGTGCCAGTCCGCTACTGCATGCTGGGCAGTCGAGACTCTGCCAGGTCAGAAATATGGAGCCCATACCACCCTTGGAGGCCTTGCTAGGTGTTGGAGCAAGGGCAGGTGGTCACAGAATCTCAGAGCAGCAGGGAGGGGACAGAGAGCTGGTTTAGGGGTTGAGGGAAGAACTTGGGAGTTCCTGAGGCTGTAACCCCCCGTTCTCTATCCCAGGAGCCCCCACACCCTGGTGGAAGTAACATCCTTCTCAGCCATTAACAAGTTCCAGCCATTCAATGTGGCCGTTTCCAGCAACGTGCTGTTCCTGCTGGTATGTGACCCAAGGTGCCCGACACCCTGTCCCTCTGTTTTGGGGGGGCAGTGGATTCTGGGGCATAGGACCCTTGGGAGGGAGAGACTGAAGGAGGGGGCTTTGCAGTGACAGCTCCTTGAGAGAGAATGTGTCTCCTACATTTGCTCTTGTCTAACAGTAAGTGGTCAAAAACCATTAGCAGAAAACAGTAGGTGAAGGATCAGCGCAAGATAGATCAGTGGGCCAGGCACCTACTTAGGCAAGTGCAGGCTCTGGGGTTCTGTCCCTGGCACCACGTGCTGTGCTAGCCCCACCCCCCAGGGACGCTAAGCCCGCCACTGAGACTGGCCTTGGTGACCACACCTATAATCCCAGCACTGGGGAGGCTGAAAACAGGAGGAATCACTATGAATCTGAGCTATGTAGTGAGACCCTGTACCAAATAAAAAATAAATAAATAAACACACACACACAGTAGATGTTCAATAAATGGTAAGCAGTTAGTGTGCAGTAAATGTTGGAGAAGGTGGGCTCTGACCCCGCGTGGGGCAGGAGTCTAAGCCAGTGTTCCCTCCCTACTCAGGACTTCCACAGCCACCTGACCCGGAGCGAGGTCGTGGGCTACCTGGGGGGCCGCTGGGACATCAACAGTCAGAGTGGGTATCTGGGGCCTGGTGGGTGGAATGTTTTGGGCCAGGGTGGACGCCTGCTTCTCCCCGCACAGTGCTCACGGTGCTGAGGGCCTTCCCCTGTCGGAGCCGGCTCGGGGATGCCGAGGCTGCAGCCGCCACAGAGGAGGAGGTGAGCGGCTGCCTGGGAGGGCCAGGGAGGCCACGCTGTCCTCTCAGGGAGCACAGTGCTGCTGGGACCCTGCCAGCTCCCCAGCCTCAATTTTCCTCATCTGTAAAATGCAAGTTTTAGGTTTGGTGCCTTACAGTCCCTGTGAGTGACCACGTGCTGTTGGGGCACCAAACCAAGCAGTTGCCACCTCCTTTCATGACATCTGGAAATGTCCCCTCCTGCCAAGTCCATGTATGGCCACCATCCCTCTTTGCAGCACCGAGCATGACCCACTATCAGGCAAACCATATTCCCCACCCTTGTATTTTTTTTTTTTTTTTGTGGAACCAGGGATTGAACTCAGGCCCTTGTACTTGCCAGGGAAGCACTTATTCCACTGAGCCATCTCCCTGGGCCACCCTTGTTGTATTTTAAGTTGGGCCTCACTAAGCCCCAGGCTGGGCTCAAATTTGCAATCCTCCTGCCTCAGCCTCCTAGAGTACTGGGATTACAGGTGTGCAGAAGACCTGCTGAGTTGCCCAGGCTGGCCTGGGGCTTATACTCCTCCTGTGCAGCCCTGAGATGACAAATGTGTCCGAGGGCACCCAGCTTGTAGCTGTCTTTCTTGGCTGTCCCTGTACTGGTACCATGTGGGTGAGAGCAGGCTTGGGGCTTGGCATTCAGCTGGGGCCCGGTGGGTCATGTGCGAGTCCCTGTCCCCAGATCTACCAGAGTCTGTTCCTGCGGGGCCTGTCCCTGGTAGGCTGGTACCATAGCCACCCGCACAGCCCAGCGCTGCCCTCGCTACAGGACATCGACGCTCAGATGGATTACCAGCTGCGGCTGCAGGGCGCCAGCAACGGCTTCCAGCCCTGCCTTGCCCTGCTCTGCTGTGAGGCGTGGCCTGGCGTGGAGGGAGGGGGCGCCCTGCTGGCTGCTGACCCAGGCCCTAGCCCTCTCTCGCTGTCTGCCCTTAGCCCCGTACTACACCGGCAACCCGGGCCCTGAGTCCAAGATTGCGCCATTCTGGGTCATGCCGCCTCCAGAGGTACAGGGGCTGCCGTGCGAGGCCTGAGGGCGTGGTGGTGGGGCCTGGCTGGGACAGCTTCGGACCCCCAAAGATGAGGACTGGTTCTGGGACACACCAGGGAGCTGGGGTCTCAGTGACACCCATCCCTGAACAGGGACATGATGGTTACAGAGGCTTTGCCGAGGGCCTGGTATGGGCCCACATAGCCCCAGTGGGCTTCCTTCTTGCCCTCACCCTGGTTTCATCTCCCAGTCCCACCTGGGATCAGATATGAGCCACCCTGTCCCCCTGGTCAAACACTAGCTTCTGTGATGTCCCCATGTGGCTCTGAGCAATAGACCTGTGGTCGAGCCCATCCCTAGCACCTCACACCCCTGCTTCTCTGACACCCCCCTCCTCCCAGCAAAGGCCCAGTGACTATGGCATCCCCATGGACGTGGAGATGGCCTACGTGCAGGACAGCTTCCTGACCAACGACACCCTCCACGAGATGGTACGTGTCTCCCTGCTGGTGGCCCCCTTGCTGCCGGATGTGGTATGGCCTGGGGCTCCCGCTAGCCCCGCCTCCAAGGAGAGACAGGAGGCTGGATGGTAGTGTCACATTTGTGACACCCCTGACATGGTTTTACCTTCGTGGGGCTGGGGGTGGAACCCAGGGTCTCCCATGGCTAGGCGAGAGCTCCGCTGCTGAGCTGCATTCTGTGGGCAGGATGGATGTTTTCAATAGCTACACAGTGTTAAAAAACAAACAAAAAAGCTGAGGCTGGGGTCTGCTGGCACACAGGAGGCTGAGGCAGGAGGATCACAGGTTTGAGGCCAACCTGGACTACATTGTAAGAACTTGTTTCAACCCCTAAAACAAAAACCAAGACCACAGCAAAAAAGCAGGACTTGCTCACTGCGTCTTTCAGCCTCAGAGGTACTAACTGCTTTAGCTGAGGCTGGACAGAGGCCAGGGCCCTGGAGTTACAGTGCCGATCCAGGGTGCATACAAGGCCATAGTATGAGGGGCACCCGTCCTCCCCCTAAGCTCTCTCTAGGATGTGGCCCACGCGGGCCTCCTGCTGGGTTGTCCAATCTTGTGGCCCTTGGGTGTGCGTCACCCTGCTGGTGGAACTTGGTTGATGCTGCAGGCTGCAGGGAGGGAGGGGGCCAGGGATTGTGTCCTGTCGTGCAGATGCTGCTTGTGGACTTCTACAAGGGAGCTCCTGATCTTGTGAGGTTCCAGGAGGCCTGGAGCCCAGAGCACAGCTACCTCGACAAGCTCAAGGTGAGCTGGTGTGGGCCCCAGCACACCCAGGGCTGAGGCTGAGTGAGGAGGAATACAGACCTGGGATGCAGCTTGGTGGGGGGTCAGATGGGGGGGCCTAGCAAGCCAAAGGCCCCAGGTTCCATCCCTGGCACTGGGCAGCCCAGAGCTCCTGGCCCCTTGGGGACAACCCCATGTAAGGCCCTCTGTCCCAGGCTGCCAGCTGGGGCACATGTGTCTCATGTGCCCCTCTGCCTGAGCAGCTACTGACTCAGCCCTAGCCCCTGAGAGTGTACATTAGGAATGAGACCCTTCTCAGTGCCCCGCTTGCTTTCTGCCTGAAAGTCATTCTCAGAAAACTTTAATTTTACATATTTGCTTGGAAGTGCTCACTATGTAGCTCAGATGCACAGTGATCCTCCTGTTTCAGCCTCCAGCACTTGGATTACAGGTGTGCCACACCTGGTTTTAGTAGCTGGCTTGGTGCAACCAGGGCAAGGCTGGCACAGCATGTGGTGTGGGGAACTGACCCTGGGTCCTTGTGCTTACCACGCAGGCGCTTAGGCTGCCGAGCTATCTCCGCAGCCCAGCTTGCTGCACGGGGCAAGGGTATGGGCCCCCAGCTGTGCTGTGATGGTGGGTCCAGAAGGCAGCCCAGGTCCCCAGCGGTAGCCCAACCCCAGCCCTGCTCCTTGCAGATCTCCTTGGCCAGCAGGACGCCCAAGGACCAGGGGCTGAGCCACGTGCTGGAGCAGGTGTACAGCGTCCTCAAGCAGGCGGGCTGAGGCTCCCTGCACCCTCTTCCCACCTCACCCACCAGGTGGCTCTGGGTGACAGTGGCTGCCATCTGTTACTACCACTACCCTACATGACCCAGAGGCTGTGACAATAAAGAATCC
>PVKA01022856.1:0-20551 GCA_004027165.1 Ctenomys sociabilis | reverse complement strand
CCAGGCTGGGGTTATGCACCCCATGTGACAGTGACAAGAGGGCATGAGAAAGGGCAGAGCCCAGGTCCCAGGGGCTACGTGGGTCCCTGGTGGAGGGAATGTGAGTGGCCAGAGCTCCCCCAGTCAGCTGGCCTTTGGAATGGGACAGGAAGCAGAAGCTGGCAGGGGTCCAGAGGTGCAAGAAGCCCACTAGCCCTGGTCCCAGGTGATGGCTGATGGCAGCTCTGGGAAGGAGAGGGGCTGGAGACTGGGCTTTGTGCTTGACATTGGCAGCAGAGGCCAGGCAGTGGCCCCATAGCTGATGGTGGCAGCCTGTGCCAGAGATGCCTGGCCAGGCAGCATCAGAGGGATGCGAGCTGGCGGTGCCTTGTGGTCTGGTCTGGGCCACAGGGGAGCTGGTGGCAGGCTGGAGGTCGGGACCCCCAACTCCCCAGAAAAAGGGTTAAATGCAGGCAGAGCAAGGGATATTTGTGCCTGGGAAATCCCCAGGGGATGCTGTGGCCCATTGCCAGCAACGGGCTGGGAGGGGTCTAAACACCAGGGTGGTGGCCAAGGCCCTGCTCAGCCGCCTGCCCTGTTAAGGCAGCAGGACTGGGGCTGGGCCCCTGGTCAGGATGAGGGGCCGGGTGGGGTGAGGAGGAACATTAGTGTTTCTGAGAGCACCTTAGTGTGGGCAGTGCTGAGCGGGGCACCGACTCACTGGGGGAGCGGCACGAGCACCTCCACGTAGCTGAGGGGGAAGAAGCCTGACTGGCCGTGCAGCATGCCCTCGTACCAGTTCTCATCAATCTGGTTGGTGAGCGTGATGACGTCGCCCTCATGGAAGCCCAGCTCACCGTCATTCTCAGGCTCAAAGTCGTAAAGCGCCTTGCAGCTTGGCTGGTCCAGGGGCGCTGGGGGTGGGAAGGAATGAGGCTGTGCAGCCGGCAGCCAAGGTGGGAGAAACCCCTCCCCCTGCTCTGGGCGAGGGGTGTCAAAAGGGAAGGAAGAGAGGTAGACACTTGCTGCAGCAGCCACCAAAGTGGCTCAGGACACCAGGCCCATGGGGTTGACCTGAGGTGACCAGAGCCCCAGGGCCACTGTGCGCACAGCCTCGAGCTGGGAATGCATCAGCCCTTCTAGTGCACTGAGGCCAAGGCCTCAGGCCCAAGGCTCTTGGCCTTTCGGCCCCATAGCTCCCTACTGCCTGATGGGTATAGGTAGGAAATCCCAGCCCAGGAAGACCTACAGCCACAGGGGAGCCGACCTCCATGGGAAGGAGAGCTTTCTAGAACAGCCTGTCCAGCCATGCACAGGGAGGACCTGTAGCCTCAGGGACCCTTGGGGACACTCACGCATACTCCTGCTGGGAGTCCGGATGGGCTTGTCGGAAGATCGGAAAGATGATGAAGCTGCTTTATCAAAACAGACAGCTGACTGATGAGCTCTTGTTCCCTAGAGTCCCTCCAACTCCAGCCACCCACAGCATGTTCCCACCCCCTACCTGTGGCCTTGGGGGCTGGAGCGCAGGGGAAACCCCCATTGGACTGCTCAGGTTCTCCCAGGTCGTAGGGTTCTCGGGGCTTGGGCTTGTACTCCCGCCTGGGGCGTGAGGAGGCCTCCCGTACCCTGCAAGGGAGTGGGCACAGGATGAGCAGTGCTATGCAAGGAGCCCGCCTGCTGCAGGGCTACAGGCCCCAGTTTGGTGCAGGCTTGGGGGTGTGGGTATCTGATGCCTTAGGCCATATGCAGCCCCAGACTCTCATTCAGCTAGGTTTCCCAGAGGACGAAGTGATAAGAGTGGGTGGTTCCTGAGGTCTGTGCAGGCTCTGAGCTGCCTGGTTCCTCTGATCTCATAGGCTCAGGCCTCTTCTGCCCTGTCCGTGGGCCCAGGATGAGGCCAGTGAGGTCAGGGGACTCACCGGACTGGCAGCCTGGGGACCTTTAGAAAGGTCAAATGTAACGCTCGTGCTGGCCACCAGAGGGCGCCAGGCAGCCCGAGGGGGACACACACCTGCGCTTGAGCTTTTCTGCCAGCTCCTCCAGGATCTGCACTGCCTGCCGGTGGTAATCCAGCTGCGCGTCCACCAGGGCCGAGAGCTGGCTCACCTGCTCCACCTGTGAGTGGGGCCAGCGGGGCTCAGGGGCTGCCCTGCTGCCCCCAAGGCAGAGCCACCCCGTGCCTGGCCCGCTCCCCGTGGCCACATACATCAGTCTCCAGGAGGTTGTGCATGCTGGTCTCCGCCACCTCTTTAGACTCCTCAAACTTCTCCAAGGCCTGGCGCAGCTCCTCATCAGGGATCTTGCCCTGCCGCTTCTTCTTGTAGTCGAAGTCCAGGCGGCGGCCCTCCAGTTTCTTCAGGTGGTGCTGCATGCAGGTGGGCAGAGGTACAGGGTGACTGGGAGATCCCTCCCCAGCCTGGCCCTCCCCTGTGGCCCATGACTTGGGGGCTGGACTGGGGCAGCACCTGAATCTCCTTCAAGTCCTTGTCACATAGGTTCTGTAGGGGGTCGATGAAGTTCTGCTTGACCTCAATGTCCAGTGAGTCCTTCACCTCAGCCAGGCGCTTCATGGACTCCCCCGCGTCCAGGAGGGCATCACCTGGGGAGGCGCGGGTGTCACAGAGGGAGTGCCCTCCCTGGCTCAAGCGCACCGCTGGTGGGCAGTGCCCCTCCACACACCAACACTATGCTGCTCACCAAAGTTGGACTCTCCGCCCAACTCCTTCCCGTGGCGGATCATGCACTCGCCCAGCAGTCCCTCCGACTGCGGGTAGCCAGGGTTCTTCACCTGGCCCCGGATCTTGGACACCGTGTTGAGCATTGTCAGCTTGGCCCGAGAAGCTGCAAGAGGATGGGCTGGTGGGCATCCTGGAGCCTCTCACACCCTGTCCTAAAGCATGCTTGATTTAGGCCATGGGAGAGCTAGTAGTGTCCAGGAGAGGGGACCCGCTTCCTTTCAGACCAAGAGTTGCCTGTCCCTTATCTGTGGCACAAGGCTAAGGGGGCTGCTGCCGATTTTGCTAACTGCCCTGTATTTCCAGCTTCTCAGCTGGCAACATTTGGTTCTGGGTAAAAGATCCACCTCCCTTTTGGCCCAGGAGTCCAGTCCCACACTCCTTGGGCAGAGCCTGGCCAGGTCCCTGCATGCTGGTCCAAGTCTATGTGGGAAGCAAGGGCACAACCTCAGGACCCCTGGGTCCAGCTGTGCCTGCAGCCCACCTCCTCCCATCTCGGACATGGAAACCCACGGGGCCAGGCAGCAGGCTGCCACCCTACCTGGGTTGGGCTGCAGGTACTCAATGGTTCTAACCAGCACCTCTGCCACGGCCTTGCTGGTGACATCCACCTTCTGTGAAGACAGGTAGTATGTGGGTTTCACAGCCAGCTCCCTGCCTGGTCCTGTGACAGCTGCCCTACCCCACAGCCCTGCCAGGTCACCTGAAGCATGCAGAGCTGGGCTCCTGCTTACCTTCTCCATCTCCTTGAAGTCATCATCCAGCTTGGTCCCTTCAGCACCGCCAACCTTCTCACTGACCAGCTGGAGGACAGAAGCAGGGAAGCCTGTGAGCAGGACAGAACTGTGCCTGCCAGGGACACGGAAGGTAGCACTGACAGACTGTGCTAAGGAGCACGGGCAGCCCAGGTGACGCTGTGTGATGGCGTGTGCATACTCCATAACCCTGACCAGACACTGAGGGCCAGGGTAGCCCTACCCACTGCTGCCATGAACCCACCTGGCCCCCATGGGAACAACTGAGAAGCTGAATGGAATGTCCCTGACGCTGTGGTACAAACTTTAAAGACAAGGGTGCTGAGGCAGCAGGGGCCCACTGCATGGCGAGGGCTCCACAGTAACTCTGACTGTACTCTTGAGACCTGTTGGGAGGTGTGACATAACCAAGAACCAGGCGTGTTTAATGTCTTGGTGAATTACCATCCTGGTGTGTGTGCATGGACACACACCCGGGGCACCAGAGGCCAAAGCAGGAGCAGCAGGATGTCACCCACAGCCACTGCCCAAGTCCTCCAGTGCGGGGCACTCAGGCTACACCAATGCCTGTAAGCTCCTCAGCTGGTAGGAATCTGTGGCTATGCTTGGAGAGCACAGGTGGAGGACAGCGAGCACGCTTTGGGGCAAAGCACCAAGAAGGAAGAGGAAGTTACCAGAGAGAAGGAAGTGGGGAGCTACAGAGGTAGCGCAGGGCACAGGAAGGTGCTCCTGGCCTGTGCTACCTCACTGCTGGCCCCTGCCTACTATCAGGACCCCTCTGAACCTAAGAACCAGCAGCTCCCAACCCCCTGCAACCCTCTGGCCAAGTCCACAAGAGAGGGCAGCTGGGCCAGCTAGGAGAGGCAGGAAGGACGGGACGGGGAGGAGATGCTGTGGCCATCTGGGTGGCCTCCTGTCTGCTGGAGGCAGCAGGGCAGCCTGGCGCCCCCCTGGGTGTTTCTGGGCGCTGCACTGTATGACAGTTTCACTTCTGGTTGTGGCGAGGTGGGGCTTACTGAGAGGGCGCCTGTGATGAGATCTGGCTCTTCCTGTAACTGGAGACCTAAAGCCAGGAGAGTGACTACGCTGTCCAGGTGAGGGCCCTGCACCACATACAACGTGTGCAGAGGGGCCTCTGTGATCTGCTGGAGCTACCTTGGCTACTGCTACGGGTCACGGCAGGCTCAGCCTTCCCAAGTCCCAGCACCTTCACTCTGACCCACACCCCATCTGACAACTTTCTTGGGGCACCAGGAGGCTGTACCCCATCTGTCAGTATACATACAAGCCACAAGCCCCTATCCACACAGCTCACAGGCGGCACAAGTGAACAGAATGGCTGTCAAGAAAAGGTGGGAAGCACAGGTGCCTCATGCCAGCAGCAGCATAGTGACAACAGAGGCTGTGGTGGCCTGGTGCGGTGGCTCGGGCCTGTTGTCCTTGCACTCTGGGAAACTCAGGCAGGACACTCCAAAACTCCATCTCAGCCTGGACAACTCAGCAAGACCCTTGCATAATGAAAAGAGCTGGGAACGTAGCTCAGTGTAAAGGTCCTGGGCTCAATCCCCAGTACCCTGAAAAAGGCTTGAGTGCCTGAGTGTAGGGCATTGCCAAAATTGGACAGGGCCCCACAGAGGGCCATGGCAGAGCAGGATGTCACATGGGTTACCAGGAAGCACCTGTGGGCCCTGTGCACGCAAGAAGGGATAGGAGGGAGGCAGCCATGGTCCTTGGCTCCCTCTGCAGTGATGCAGTGCAGAGACCACATGGTGAGGCCAGGACAAAGAAGCAAGCCTGCTCCACCTCCCCACAGCTGACAGCCATACTGCAGCCAGGGCCCCACGGGGCTCAGCAGTGACTGACTACAGCACCTCCTGGGGACCAGCACAGCGGCTGCCGCTGGCCACTGACCTATCAAGACCAGGTTGAGCCTGAATCACTATCATGAAACCCACATCCATACCATCTTAGGACAAACAGCCAAGTCCCAAAGGGGACATCAGCCAAGAGCCTGCCTGGCCTGGTACCAGCTCCTGCTCTGAGAAAGCTTCATGGAGCCCAGGCCCTGTCTGTCTCAGGGCATAGGGAGGTGGCCCCACCATGAGAGCCAGGACAGAGAAGTCATGGGAGAGGGGGAGTGTCACACTGCACTGCACTGAGACCTTCTGAGGTAGGCTCCCAGCATTTCTCCCGGGGCCTGGGGCTGCCCTGCAAAGCTGAGCCTCTTGTCTCTCATACCACGTCGAGTACAGACCCTGTATCATGCTGTACCCTCTGTAGCAAGGCACCTGGGAAAGGAATGAGCACCAGACGGAGCTGGGCCTTCATCCCAGAGCACAAGGCTGGGAGTGTGAGTATTAAGACTGCTGCTGGGTGGGGCTCCAGGAGGGGCACCTGCCTGAGGCCCAAACTGCACATGCAAATGAGACTGGATGAAAAGGGGGTTGGTGGTTCAAGTGTGACACAGTAGGGAGGAGGAGGTGTGAGAACACAGAGCATGCCAGGCCCTCCACATGCATGGCAGGGAACAGCAGGCAGAGTCCCTGGGATTTCCCCAGGGACCCACCCAGCGGCATCTCCAGAGGCTACTTGGCGGCAGTAGGAGCAGCAACCTGAATCAACTCAATCCCTGCTGAGTCTGGGGCTGCTGCCAATGGAGAGCCTGGCCATTTCATCGTCCCAGCTGGGAAGCCAGAGTGATAGGACACCAAAGCAAGCAGCCAACTGCAGGATCAGTGACCAGTGGGGCAGCTCAATCCTGTGAATTAAGGGCTTACCGCAGATAGACACTTGGGCATGGGCTTGTCCACCCAACAGGCTGAGGCAGGGGGGTTGCAAGCTCAAGACCATCCTGGGGATCTTAAGACTTTGCCTCAAAATAGTGCAAAATGGCCTGAGGGTGTAGCTCAGTGGTGAGTGCTGGGCATGAAGCCCTGGGTTCCATCCTCAGTGCCTTAAGGGAGAAAAAAAAAAAGGAAAAAAATACTGATGGGGGTGCACAAGTTGCTGGGGACTCACTGCTAGACAGCATTACCTCACCTTCTGGGAAGAGGCCAGCTCCCAGGTCCTTGTCCTCTGCAGGCCAGTCCTGCCCTTGGCCCAGTGACTTGCACTCAAGGCCAGGACTGAGTCCTGGTGCCTCTGATGAAGGGCGTCTGGGATATGCACCACGGTGGGCCCTTCGCAGTCACCATGCCACTGATCTGTCACATAGATGCCACTGGGGGAGACTAAAGCACAAGGAAGCCAAAGAACTCAAAGGCCCTAGAACCATGTGTGGCTGCAGCCCTGTGGGTGCTGTCTCCCCTTGGGCGCCCCCGTAACCTGGGGGGAAATGGGGCCTGCAGGGGCATTCCCACTGAGAAGCCACGGGGCTATGACATACGTGGGATGTTCTAGGTGGCTGAGTCACCCTGGAGAGGGAGAGCATGGTGAGTGGAAGGGACACATGCCATCTCCCCACTTGGCATCTGGGAGCCGGCCACCTTTCCCCGTCTCCATTACAGTCCTCTCCCGGTCACGAGACCCCAGAAATTGGCTGCCCAGAGGCTGCTGTGCTGCTGCCTGGCCTCCTCGGGGCCACTGTATGCTCCAGCTCCATATGGAACACTGGCAAGGGCATTGTGGAGGCAGTGAGTGGCACCCCAGGCTCTCCAGGAGGACGGCCCAGTAGGTGAGCTGCAGGGACCCCACTGCTCAGGAGGGTCAGCTCCAGCCGGGGATGTGTCAGTGGCCTGAGTCACTGGGATGATGTCCAGAGCAGAGCCACATGGGTGTGGGCCACCAGGAGAAGCTTGCTGTGGGTGTGGCACAGAGACAGATGAAGCTATGTAATGTCATTTGCACCAAGGGGCCCTTCCTGCCCTAGCTATAGGGTGTCACAGGGTGGAGACCAGTCCTTAGCCCAAGAAGCCATGGTGTGGGGGGACCATGTGCTATGGCCTTTATCCATTATGGGTTCCTGTAAATATCTGGGAGCTGACTGATGTGAGGCCCTATCCACTTTGTCATTACAGGAAGGAAATGTCCTGGCATGATGCAACGTCCCTTGGCACACTGGGCACCCTGATTGGTCCCTGAACATGCCGCCCTTAGTGGCTCCACCATGCTGGGCAGATTCCCTTCCTCCTGTCCCCCATGGCTCCATGGCTTTGGAGGGCAGCCTTTGTAAACAGCAGCAGAAGGGCTGGGGAGATAGCTCAGTAGAATAAGTACTTGAATAAAATAAACAGCAAGAGAGTGGATGAGTCAGGGACAAGAAAAGGCTCTGAAGTGCTTCTCAGGAGACCCCAAACCAGGCACCACTGCCTACCCATCACAAGCCCCCAGGGACAGGGGCAAACCTGCACTCCCCTGCACGGCAGCCCAAGGAAGGTAGTGCCAGTAGCCTGGCCACTTTCACCTATCCCTGTGGCTTGAGGCCTGCTCTCGGCACTGGCTCTGGGCTCCTGTATGGCAGGAAGTGAGGCCACAGCTTCCTTGCCCGGCAAAGACAGCTGGGACACACAGAGGAACCTGAATCACACGTCTGCGACTTACCCTGGGGAGCAAGCATGGCATTCGAGTCAGTCACACTTTGGACAGAAGTGACCATCACAACAGGACAACAGGCTCAGTGCCTCCAAGGGCAGGGTGACAGGCCACAAGACACAGCTTTGCATGAAGTCCAGCCTGGTGGCCAGAATTCCATCTGGGCCCTCTGCTCAGGCTGGAAAATGACAGGGTCACCTGTGCTTGTGTCCACATGGCCCTCTTGGCACAGCGGGCCTCTTCTGTTCTCCCCCTGCCCACAGGGTCTGGCCTGCACAGGTTCCTAGCTGGTTCTTGGTGGCCTAGGCTCTGGGGTGACTTCCTGTTATGTCTCTTGAAACTTTCCCAATGTGTGTTCTGATTGCTCATCTGTCCCCACATGCTGTTCTGCTTCCTTCTGCTAACACAAGTCTCATGGGTCCAGTGGGCAACCTCCCTCTCCTGTCCCTGGCTGGCCTGAGGCTCTACCCAAAACTCATCCTCCAGTGGCTGGTGGCCCTCACTGCCCCAGGCCCTGGCCAGTGCCTGCACCCGGTGGACAACACACACTCGCTGTCCTGTGCTATGGTCAGGATGGGCAGCTGGCCATGTCCCAGCACTGGGCTCGGGAGGTTGAGGAGCCTGTGGTAACATAGGGTGGAACTGTGAGCAGCAGACCACGGGAGACAGTGAAGGCTATGCAGCCAGGGGATGGATAGAGCTTTTTCTGTGCCCAGTCCCCAGGGTGACAAGCCAGGGTGGGCAGGTGCATCAGCTCTGCCTCTTCCACAGAAATGACTCAGCAGTCCTTACACCCAGCCTAGCCCGGCTCCCCATGGGTGGTGAGGATGGAGCAGGCCTCCCCTTCACAGCCCTCCTGACACTGTGGCAAGGCACTGGGGCATGCCCATGGTTCTCAGTCTTAGCTCCTCCAGAGGCTCCTACAGCGACCAGAGTCCCCACCTACAGCAGCAGAGTGCTGGCCTAGGTCCCACTGTGATGCTGCACCATGCCAGGGTTTCCATCTGAGTGGTCTGGTTTACCCCACAGCACAGAAACACTTAATGGAATCTGTTCCTCTCACCTGTTTCTGGTGAACCAGGCCCCTGGCAGAGACCACTGAATCCGGGGGCCCAGGAGGGCTTCAGGCTGGGAGGACAGCTCTAGGAGACGCCCTCCCACCCCCAGGATAACCTGCCAACCCAACACACAGCAACACCACTGGACTGCTGTGACCCATTCATTGCACAAGGAACAGTCAGCCTGCTGGGCACCCTCGCCACCTGCAGCATCTGGGTGGTGTCCCCATGCCCACAGCTGGCCAGCACCTTAGCTGCAACATGTGATGGTGATAGGAGGGCAGCTGAGGGCAACTGGGATCCCAGGCATCCGGCATCCAAATTCTCTGCAAAGGCAGCTCCTGCATCTCTGACCCTTTGTGTTCTAGACCCAAACTACTGGGGTGTCACAGGTGCCAGAAGTCAGCTCCCAATTAGGCCATAGTCCCTGCTCCTTTCCTTGCTGGGAAAGGTCCTGGCATTCAATCCTGACTCCAGGGGGACACATGGTCCTGAGGGAGTGGCCTTGAAGCCCCTGGGCTTAACTTAAGGAAACAGGAGTAACATTCACTGTGTGGCACTGGCAAGAAGAGACAGTCTGTACCCAAAACCTGGAATGGCATAAAGCCTTGACAAGCACCAAGGATATGCTGGACTGGGAGCCATTCAGGGAATATACGGGTCTCTTATGATGTCACCTACATGGGAAGAGGCTACCATGCCCTCGCTGACTATGGCCCTGCACAGGGCACAGTGGGGCAGGTGAAGGGCAAGGGTCCTGGGTCCTGCCAGGCCTCAAGATGCAGATCTGAGCCGGGCGTGGTGGCGCATGCCTGTAATCCCAGCACTCGGGAGGCTGAGGCAGGAGGATTGTTGTGAGTTTCAGACCAGCCTGAGCTACAAAGCGAGCTTAAGGCCAGCCTGAACTGCATAGCGAGACCCTGTCTCAAAAAGATGGGAAAAAAAAAAAAAAAAAAAGATGCAGATCTGGTGAGGGTTCACTTGCCCCCTACTGGGAAATGGAGGGAACAGCCTGACCTGGGACCCTGAGCTGTGTGGGACCTACATGTTCATGGCATCTCAGAAGGATCTACCCAGGATGGAGCACAAGGACCGCTGGAGGCTCCTCTCAGGACCTCTTGGCTCAGAAGGGGTAGAAATTGGCCACATGCATGTCAACCTGATAAAATCAACTTCAGAGGAAGAGTTATACAAAGGAAACATCAACCACAAACAAATGAGGCAGTAAGACCCTGCCAAGAGCTCCACACCATGAACCCGTGTGTGTGGAGGGGTGGGTGGGGGCGTGGGGGTGTGCTGCATGCAAGGCTGTGCTAGGGGTGAGGGGTAGGGAAGAACAGAGGTCAGCTGCTCTTGGAAGGGTAGTGGTGTCCTCAAGAACATATGTGCCACCAAGGCGAGGCCGACAAAGAGGGCCAGCGGGCAGCGCTTGGACAGGCAACTTTGAATCCTGTGTTGCATCAGAGTCACACAACCTCTGCCCCTAACTCAGGAGCACAACCCAAAGGCGCAGGCATGAATTCCACAGGATGATATGAACATCCTTGTAACTCAAAGGCCAGAAGGACCCATCTAACAGCCCGGAGCTCCTGGTCCCATCCACTTTGAAACTGGCACGTTCTTCCTGTACCTAGAACTTCCTCCACTTTTAAAGGCCTAAATAAGGAGGCCACCTCCCCCAAGGATCCTTCCTAATTGCCCACTTCTGATCCAGGCAGGAGGCACCCCCAGCATCCACTGCTACCTTCTCCTCTTGAGCCTCTGGCCCCCACCTTGCACCCACAGGGGACCTCTGCCCTGGCTGTCTCCTCTACGTAGCACTTGGGCCTTGTTCAAAGCGCCCTCCTCACAGGTTGCCCCGCACTAGACGTCTTTATACCATCAGTCTTGTTGGTCATAGGCCTTTGTACTGCTGCACCTCCAGACAGCAGCATTTGAGGTGCTCCATGGACAACTGTGACCACCTCTGGGGACCTCTACCATGTCCTGCTTGGGGAGGGATGACCTCTGGGAGCTACAGAGCTTCCTGTGTCCCTAACCTGGCCCCTTGGGGCTGTACCTGGGGTTGTCCCTTCCCCAGCCCTGCCATAGAGGCTCCCTGACCAGGATACAGAAAGAATGGAAAACTTGCCAATAGCAAGGTCTGAGAAAGGTGGAAAGGGGAGGTGGCTGTCACCCTTTGGACCCAGCTCTTGGAGTTGACAAGGCTGCCCCGAGGAAGAGCTAGGTTTGATACCTGTGAGGACAGGACCAGGACAGGCAGGATTCTCTAAAGAGCAAAGAGAAATGGATCCCTGTGACACAAGAGGTCCTCCCCACACCAGGCAGGAGAGGTTAGTCTCCTGGCTCCTCCATGAAATAGGTCCCAGGAGGAACAAAAACAGTGCCCATGCCAGTGAAAATCCTTACCTGCCCTACCAGCTCAAGTGGCAGGTGACACATGGCCAGCCAGGCTCAGGGAGCCCAACCAGCTTTCTGAGGTGTGGCTGGCAAACACAGTGGGCAGACCAGCACTAGGGAAGGTGGGGTGAGTGGGAGGGGAGCTTCCTGGCGGGCTTCCCCTTGTCAGGCCAGACTGTTACCATGCACACACCCCAGGCACTGACTCCTACCTGCTGAGTGTAGAGCAAACCTGACCTTTACCTGGAAGTTGGCCCTGAAAATCTGGTGCTGGGAAACACCTGGCACTGACTGCCCTGGGCACACACAGGACAAGATGAGAGGGGTGAGGAGCGGGAGACGCAGGGCTATGGCTCCTGCCTCACAGTTCAGCCCACAGCAGTCATGGCAGGCTGCCTTTCCCAAAGATTTGAACTCAGCTCTGCATCCTGGGGTAACTGGCCCTTGTGATCCGGGATGTCCAGCGGCCGACCTTCTGGGAAGATGGTGGTAGGGCGGCTTCCCAGAGAACAGCAGGGAGCTCCCAGGGGCCTTTTCTCTACCACAAAACTCGGATTTTCCCCCAGGACTCATCTGCAGTGAGCAATACTACATGGGGCCAGCCAGTGTCCTCTACCTACTCCAGTGAACCAACCCTGTCCCCAGACACTTGTCTCTGCTGACAGAGCCAGGCAGCAACCGGGCTGGTAGAGCACACAGGGCCCAGTGCCCAGGAGGCGCTTGGTCACTGAATACTTGATGAGATAATAAGCAATATTTATAGAGATAATAAGTAAATAATAGATGAACACCCTTGTCCTCAGTGTGTAAGAGGTCAAACCACAGGCAGGTCCACAAGGTAACATGGCAGGGCAGGTGATGACCTAGAGAAGGGGTCAGCACTGGTGGCCCCAGGCCTGAGTCTGCTGGCTCTACTCAAGTACAGTAACTAAGGAGTGGGGTGCAGCTTAGCAACAGTGCTTGTCGTTTAAACACAGACCCTGGGTTCCAATCTCAGCTTTGTACAACACATGCAGAAGGAACTGGAAACTATCCAGCATCAGTTTCCTCATCTGTAGAGTTGGGAGACCAAGGATGGTGTACTGTGTAACCTGTGGCCCAGAAAACTTGGGGACCTGTGGCCTTCTCTATGACCTCCTGTGTGGCACCTAGGTTTCCCAGTACTCAGGTGGCACAAGACCCATGGGTCCTAACACTAGTGCCAAGGGCTGACCAGACCTGAGCCTATGGCATGATAATCTGAGTCCCTGGAAGGGAGGGGTGAAGATGGGGAAACACATGGAGCACAACTGCATGTGAAGGAAGGTGATGCAAAGCCCCACTCTTGACACTCAGTGGCCCTACCACAGCCTATGGTCCTCTTCTCATCTTGCTGCCCCTTGGCCACGTGCTGTGCTGGCCCAAGGCCCTGTGCATCCATCTCTGCCTTCATCCCTCCCACCCTGGGCTCCCACTGCCATGCACCCCACCCTCAAGACACGGCTAACACACAATCAGCCCTAGGAAGCTGGGCCCAAAGCCTGTGCACCAAGCCCGTGGGCACTCTGGGGTGGGTGTCTTGCTGCACTCTGCCAGGGCAGTGGTTGTGGGGCAGGCAGGGCACTCACAGCAGTGTACTAGGACTGTGATTTCCATTCTTCTCACGGCACTGGAGGGGAACCCAGGCCTTTGCACTAAGCTATGTACCTAGCCCTTTTTTATCTTGTTTTTTTTTTTTTTGTCTTTTTGAGACAGGGTCTCACTATGCAGTTCAGGCTGGCCTTAAGCTCACTTTGTAGCTCAGGCTGGTCTCAAACTCACAACAATCCTCCTGCCTCAGCCTCCTTAGTGCTGGGATTACAGGTGCTTGTGCCACCATGCCTGGCTTTATCTTGTATTTTGTGAGAAATTCTGAGTTGCTAAGTTGACCAGGGTTGGGCTTGATGCTCCTGTCTAAGGAGTTATTCCCAGAGTTCTGGGATAACAGGCATGTGCCACCAAGTTTGGCTAAGATTTTGATTTTTCTTTTTTGTAGCAGAAAATAGGTCTTGGGGCTGGTGAGATAGCTCAGCAATATAAATGGCTGCCTGGGAAGTGCAAGGACCCAGGTTCAATCCCCAGTACCACATGCCTTGCTGGCCCCACACAGAGCTCACCACTGAAACTGGGCTCGGTGGTATATGCCTGTAATCCCAGTGCTGGCGAGGCTGAGACAGGAGAATCACTATGAGTCAAACTGTGTGGTGAGACCCTGTATGAAATAAATAAATAATAAAGATTTAAAAAAAAAAAAAAAGAAAAGAAAAGAGGTCTTGCTTTCCTGCTACCACCTTTGTGACGGAGGGTCTGCTGCTGCTACTTCCTGAACTAACAGAAGAAAGACTCAAATCACTCCTACTTGATATCACAATCCACTAGCTTCTTTCCCATGTATAGGACCTGCAGACTGTTGGGCCAGATGGGGGACAAGGAGGGTGACATAGCCTGGGGCTGCCCCACGTGCCAGCCTCATGAGGTGCCCAGTGCACGGGCTGCTGCCACAGTGGAAAGGGTTCCCTCCTTCCTACGCCCGAATTCCATGCAGCCTCCAGAGTCCAAGTGCCACGTGAGTCATCCTAGGGCCGTCCCACACACAGGATGCTGCCCCTGCCTATCGGATGCTCCTCACTGGCCCATGTGAGCCACAGCCACCACCACACAAGTCTGAGATACTCTCTACGCCCTACTCTGACCAGTCAGGCTGATTGCCCAGGGTCAAAGTCAGCTGACTGGATCCACCCTTTGAGGCTGGGTTGATACAATCCACAAGTATTTATTATTTTCATGTGCCAGGAACAGGAGAGAAAAGAAAGGTGAGTAAGACAGACATATACCACGAGGTCTGTCTAAGGAGGTGCGGTGCGGCTGACAGAGGCAGGCATTGATGATTCACAGTAGGCAGGTTTTGGAAGAGAAGGGAGCAGAAAGGAGAGACAGAAAAAGGGGACACAGCCGACACTTGGAAACAGCCTGGGAGAGGATTCTGATGTGTCTTTCTTGAAGACATCAGGACCATTAAGAGTCATCTAGCTGGATGTGGTGGCACATGCCTGTCACCCCAGCTATTGGGAAGCTGAGGCTTTGACAACTTTGTAAGACTTTAAACACACACACACACACACACACACACACACACACGTTCACATACACACAACAACAACAACAACAACAAAAATGAGGGCTGGAGAACTCAGCTCACTGCTAGAGCATCCCTGTACCCCGAGAACCTCCCAACTAACATACAGTATCTAGTGTGAACCTCTAACAGCCTCTCCTGGAAGAAACACGGTGTGAAGATCAGAAATCACCCAACTTCTCTACCTAGCAGAGGACTCTTAAGACAAGAAGAAGCAATATAACAGGGTCTACAGGGTCTCACCACCCAGATCGGACTCATGATCCTCCTGTTGTCAGCCTCCCAAGCGCTGGGATTACAGGTGCATTCCACTACACCCAGTCTGACTGAGTGTGTTCTATGATACTTTTATATCACTAAGGTCAGAGTCCAGGGACCAGGAGAAAACTTCCTGAGCTGAGGATTTAGTTCTCAAGAGCAGTGTCTGAAGGGCAGATGGAGCCTGCTCTTAACAGAAAATCCCTAAAGCAGCCAGCCAGACAGTCCTAGTCCTTGCTGACCTCAGCATCACTCTCAAGGTGAGCGCTACTGCAATCGCCTTCCAGCACTGCTGCAGTCTGGATCTCTAGCTGGGGCCCATGTGTTACAGGACTGGGGCCCAGCAGAATATTAGGAGGCGGGGCCTGGTGGGAGGTCTTCAGGTTTCTAGGATGTGCCCTCCAAGGGACCATGAAATCCCAGTCCCTGTCTCTTCTGTTCCCTGCCCTGAACAGTTCTGTCCCTCCCCAGCACACCTACCAATGTATGCTGCCTTACCACAGACTCAAAGCAGCCATGGACCAGGAGCTCCAAAACCATGAGTTAAGAAAACCTTTCCAGCCGGGCGTGGTGGCGCATGCTTGTAATCCCAGCACTCGGGAGGCTGAGGCAGGAGGATTGTTGTGAGTTCGAGACCAGCCTGAGCTACAAAGTGAGCTTAAAGCCAGCCTGAACTGCATAGCGAGACCCTGTCTCAAAAAGACAAAAAAAAAAAAAAAAAAAAAAAAAAAAAAAAAAAAAAAAAGAAAACCTTTCCTGGCTGGTGAGATAGCTCAGTGGACTTAAGCACCTGCTTAGGCAAGCCTAGGCAAGCGCAGGGACTGTGGTTCAATCCCCAGCACCACATGCCATGCCAGTTCTGCCTGTAGGGTGGGCTAAGCCAGCCAGAGTCTGGGCATAGTGGTGCATGCCTATAATCCCAGCTCTGGGGAGGCTGAAAGTAGGAGGATCACCAAGAATTTGAGCTGCATACTGAGACCCTGCAACCAAACACATTAAAACAAACAAACAAACGAAACACCACACTTTCCTGCTCCCCATCACTTTCCCTGATGGTCCAGGGAATTGCACCCAAGGCTTTGAGCTAGCTACATCCTCCACTCTCTTTTTATTTTGAGACAGGGTCTTGCTAAGTTATGAGGTAGTCCAGGCTGGGCTTGAATTTGAGATGCTCCTGGATCTGCCTCCCAGAGGGCTGGGATTACAAGTATGTGCCACGTGTCCAGCTAACTTTTCATCTTAAGGGTGAATACCTTAGATAGCTTGCTACATGATGAAAAGCTGACTCAAGACAATGGTACTGCTCTTAGAGGAACAGGGTCAGGTTCCTATAGGTCTCTAGTGTGACATTTTTGTCAGACAGTCAATACCTGATCTTGTTCTGAGTGTTCCTACTAGAGATGCCTTCTATTCATTTACACTGAGCTCATGGCCGATGGCCCTCAGTCACTATGCCTGGGGACTATTCTAAGCAGCAAAGTCACCCACCACACCACAGAACTGTGCAAAGCACAGCACTAGCCAGATTCATTTAGTTATTTTAATCTGTTATTTACTTGGTACAGGATCTTGCTATGTAGCTCAGACTAGGGGTTGGGGATTTGGCTCAGTGGTAGAATGCTTGCTGAGCAAGTTGGAAGCCCTGGGTTCAGTTCTCAGCACCAAAAACAAAAAATAAACCTTCCCTAAAAATCAACTCAACAACAACAACAAATACAGTAAAAAGTAAAAAAAAGACCAAAACCATACAAGGCCACATCTCAGACTCATAGTGATCCCCGTACTAGCCAGCCTCCCTAGTACTGGGATTTCAGGTGCACCACAATGTCTGGTTCTGGTGGCTGGCTCAGCGCAAGGCCAGCATGGCATGCAGTACCAGTGATTGACTGGATCCTTGCACTTGCCAGGCAGGTG
Source organism: Ctenomys sociabilis (assembly GCA_004027165.1). Taxonomy (NCBI): domain Eukaryota; kingdom Metazoa; phylum Chordata; class Mammalia; order Rodentia; family Ctenomyidae; genus Ctenomys; species Ctenomys sociabilis. The sequence continues at coordinate 3,765 of PVKA01022856.1, read as the reverse complement.
CTTAGACCACCGGGTTTCTCCCTGGCCCAGACTAGGCAGACTGAGAAGAATGCTGGTTCAAGACTGCGTGGTAGTCCTGGCTGGGAACACGAGTGTGAGACTGTGAGTGTGTGAGTGAGTGTGTGTATGTCAGTGAGTGGGCATGTCTAGCAGCTGGAGGGATAAGAATTGAGGTGTTCACATGAGAAGCCCTTGTGACCAGGCCAGGTGCTGGGGGCTTCCTTGAGCTCAGGCACCCTGGGAACATCAGAGATGAAAATGCAGGTCCTTGAAGAAGCGCAGGCTGGCAAGGAGGACAGTAGCAGAAACTGGTTCTCAGAGCTGACGGCAGCATAATCCCCTCAGTTTATCTGAAGTGCAGCTCCTTCTGGACCACACTGAGCTGACCCAGTGTGTGCGGACCTGCCTCCCCCGAAGCTGGTCAAAGCCAGCCAAAGCCACCAGGCATGTCCAGCACAACACAGAAGCTGAAATGTCACGCTCTACAAATGTTCCATCACTTGACACCCACCAGCTCCGGGCCCAAGACTTTAGGTCATCCAAACCCAATAGCTTGTTTTTTTTTCTAGGCTAGGACCGTTGAAAACCTCTACAGTTACAGGAAGGTGATGCTACAGACTCACAGGCATGGGCCCGAGATAGCCGTGAGGATAGCTGCTGCCCCACCATGATCCGAAACACCCTGAATGTTGCTGGCAGGATGTGTAGACATACAGTGGCAGGACTGCCAGAGGAGAGTCATAGAGCAGGGAAATGAATGCAGAGGCAGTATTGAGCTTGCCTGCAAAAGCCGAAAAGCAGGTTCCCAAGAATGGCCCCCGAAGTTACGGACTGTGGCAACTTGGCAGCAGTGACCTCTTCACCATACTCCATGTGCTGTGATGGAGGGAGGTGGGGGTTCCCGTGGTACCAGTAAACCTTATTTTCAGTTTTTGTTTGTTTTTAAGAGGGATCTTGCAGCTGATCCTCATGCCTCAGCCTCCCAAGGGCTGGGATGGTAGGTGTACACCACCACATTAAGAGCAATCTTTGTTTCAATCAGCTAGATGGATGGTCCTCAGATCCCTCCAGATGTCTGAATATACTCATAGCCAAGGCTCACAAAAAAGGAACATGACAACTGAGTGGCATCACAGGCAGGGGAGTCTGAGCAGGCTGAGGGGCAGCGTCCCCTGACAGGAGGAAGCCAACACTTGTCCCAGGCCAGGAATCGCCTGAAGCTGACCTAGGTTCCCTGCCCTATTCTTGCAGGTGAGAGCTCTGACTGTGCTCAGACTGCTAGGCCTGGCATGTGCACTGGGGAGGTACAGGTGGGAGGCTTTCAAGAGAGCCCGGAACTGGGAAACAAAGATGTAGGAACTGGGCAGAAAAATGGCTCACACAGCAGGGCCACCTTTCAGCATAACATTTCCAGATGTCATCTGGAAGATCAGCTGGGCATTATGGCAGCCCAGACTCCTCAGAGGTTCTGACAGACTCTTAAGTTTTTGGTTTATCTTTCACATTCCTATAATAAAAGTGACAAGTATCACCCTCAGAAAGCACGAGCCAGGTCTGGGCTACAAAGTAAGTTCAAGGCCACCCAAACTGCACAGTGAATTCTTGTCTCAAAACAGACAGGGCCAGGGAGATGGCTGCTTCCCTGGCAAGTGCAAGGGCCTGAGTTCAATCCCTGGTTCCACAAAAACAAAACAAGCAATTATCAAAACAGGCAGACAGACAGACAAAATAAGAGAGAGAAAGGGCCCAACCAGCCAGATAGCTCAGCAGACTAAAGTACCTGCTCAGGCAGAGCACAGGGGCTGGGGTTCAATCCCCAGCATATGCTGGCTGCATCCCTGCTCCCCACCCCCCCACCCTGCAGCGTGCGGAGACTGCTATTGAGACTGGGCATGGTGGCACGCACACCTGTAATCCCAGCCTTTGGGGGGTGAAAACAGAAGGATCACTGCAAGTCCGATCTAGGTAGTGAGACCCTATATAGACCCTGCACTAAATACATTTTAAAAAAAGGGGAGGGGGACCTGATAGCTCAGCAGATCTAAAACACCTGCTTAGGCAGAACACAGCAGGCTAGGTTTGATCCCCTGTGGTGCATTGAGATGAAGATTGAGACTGGGTGTGATGATTTGTGCCCATAATCCCAGCATCCAGAGGCTGAAAACAGGAGAATCACTACAAATCCGATCTAGTGAGACCTGTATACCCTGTCCTAAAAAAAGAAAAGAAAGAGGAAGGAAGGAAAAGAAAAGAAAAAAAAAAGAGAGAAAAAGAAAAAGAAAAAGACAAGACAAGACAGGGCCCAAATAAGCATGCTGGAGATCTCCACAGAAGATGCAGGCCCCAGGCACACAGCACTCCCACCTTGCTTCTTGGCTCCCTCTGCCACAGTAGCTGCAAAGGCTGTTCAGCAGGGCCAGCTCATGGTAGGGGACAGGGAGGACTAGAGCTTTCCCCATGGGCTTCCTGAGCATGAATCTGCTCACTGCTAGGGCCTCGGCCCAAAGTGATGTTAGAAAAACCATAGGACAGTCATGTAGAAAGCAGGGCTGGACTGCAGCTTACTGAGAAGGGCTGCTGAAATTATTGGCCAAGGTAACAGTGGAGACTCTCTAAGAATGTCAACATGACAGTCTACCTGAGGCTGTCACCAAGCCCACCTGCAGCCACAGCATCTTCCGAGCCCAGCCTAGGCCCACCAGAACCCAGCTCCCTGTAAGTGACTGCAGGATGCAGCACTGGACACCAGAATAATGAAAAAGCAGGCTGTACAGCACAGTGTGGGAGGTGGCATAGGGACAAGCCTACAAATCACACAGTCAGAACACAATTCTCAGTGCTACTGCTCTCTCCAGGAGAAATCAAATGGATGCTGCTGTGGTCTAGATAGCTTCTGACATGGGGCACAGAATAGTCTCAGAGAGAGATGCTGATGTGGGGTGCAGAATAGTCTCAGAGAGATGCTCTGCTGTCTTGCTATTTTTTAATATTTTTTAATTATTTTATTTATTTTATTTTTTGTATTTTACTACAGGGTCTACAGGGTCTCACTATGTAGATCAGACTCACAGTAATCCACTTATGTTCAGCCTCCCAAGTGCTGGGATTACAGGCACATGCCATCACACCCAGTCTCAACCCCCCCAGCATGCCCTGGGGGCGGGGCCAGCATGACAAGGCAGAGATCAGCTGCTGCCATCTACCTAAACAGACACTTTTTTTTTTGTCTTTTTGAGACAGGGTCTCACTATGCAGTTCAGGCTGGCCTTAAGCTCACTTTGTAGCTCAGGCTGGTCTCGAACTCACAACAATCCTGGTGCCTCAGCCTCCCAAGTGCTGGGATTACAGGCCTGCGCCACCACGCCCGGCTCTAAACAGACACTTTAATCCACTGAGCTATTTGGCTGACCTGTTTATGTTGCTATTACTGATAACAAGGAATAATATCCAGATCCTCCAGCCCCCATTTTTCTACAGCGCGGGAATAGAACCCTGGAATTCATGCGTGCCAGCCACCAAGCCACACCCCAATAAGTCATTTATTTATTTATTTATTTATTTATTTATTTATTTATTTATTTATTTAGTGGAACCAGGGATTGAACTCAGACCCTTGCGCTTATCAGGGAAGCACTTATTCTACTGAGCCATCTCCCCAGCCAAGAGTCCTTTAAAGACCAATTTAAAAAGCAAGCTTGTTAGGAAGGGAAAAATGTCCATCAGTCTGTACATTCAAGTTATAGTGAAGGATCAGGCAAGAACCTG
>PVKA01022855.1:0-36476 GCA_004027165.1 Ctenomys sociabilis | reverse complement strand
CTTAGGGAGAGGGAGGGAGGATGGAGGGAAGGAAGGAAGGAAGGAAGGAAGGAAGGAAGGAAGGAAGGAAGGAAGGAAGATAGGTCATTGGGGGTCACCCTTGGGCTTCAGCCATTCCTTTCTTTTTTTTGCTTCCTGGCTATCATGAAGTGAGTCTCTCATTTTGCCACATGCTCCTGTGTCACCACAGGTCCAAAAGGATAGGAAGTGACCATGGATTGAAACTGGGAGCCAAAACAAACCTTTCTTCTTCAAAAATTGATTCTTTCAGGTATTTTGTTACAGTGACTAAAAGCTGGCTTCACAACACACCTACAAGAAGCAGCAGCTCATTAGCTCAGGAGCATAAGAGCTTCAGGAAACTCTGCTCAACTGATTAGCAAGGGGAGCATGTTCCAGAAGACGCATTCTCTCACAATTTCCTCTAAAACACAAAGGAACGTGAGATTATAGGTATAATTGGATTTTCTAATCAAAAGTACAACATAACATGGGTAATTATGAGGCTTCAGTAACTTCACCGCATTCCATCCTGAGTATTTTTATCACTGGTAGTGGGGTTGAAGGAGGAACTGCTCAAGCATTTTCATTATCACCTTGAGTTCTTTTCTGTGGGAGTTGCATGTGGGAAAATAAATCAAAATGAAAAGGCAGGCAAAAGACCATTCTTAAGCTGGCAGAGGTGCCTGGGTGACTTGAGGGGTGGGAAATGGCTCTGTGTGGTATTTCTGTGTCAGGCAAAGAGGGCTGGGAGAGCCTGTGCCTCAGACAGTGCTGGGGAGAGCAGAGAGGCAGCTCCTCCACCCACACCCAGCCCCTTCTGCTCTGGGCAGGGGCCGGGCCTGTGCTCCTCCTCACTCAGGAGGTGCGGAAAAGGAGGCATCTGATGGGCACCTGGCTCTTTGGACTCAGACTGCAGCTCCCACTCCTTAGAAGGAGAACAGCTGGGGAAAGAACATTCCAGAAAAGAGGGCATCGAGGGTCCAGAAGGAAAAGAAAGGGCTGTGCCACCTCTGCTTAGGTGTGACAGCCTCACCTTCTGAGCGGTGGACACAGGGCCAGCAGCCAGTGCTCCATGTGGTGTGTGGGTCCTTCTGGTTTGGCATAGAAGATGGGTCATGCTGCAGGAGCCCTACAGCTAGCTGAAAGCTTCCTGAGTGAAATGGAGAGCAGGGTGAGCACAGGCAGAAGGCAGGAAGGCACTTGGGTAGAAGCCCCTGGGGGGCAGTGGCCCATGTAAAGAACACATGTTCCCATGAGGTGCTGTGCATTGTGGATGCGCACACCCTAGAGAGGGATGTGCTCATGTGCTCTGTACAAAAAGATTCTGGCAGTGACCATCACCACCAGTCACCATCTCCAAACTCTACAGTGGGGGTTTAAGGCTTGGAGCCAGGACTGCTCAGGCTTTTGTGCAGCCAGAGGTTTCTGTTCAGAGGAAATCTCTCTCTCATTAAGTCAAGCACATGAAACCACCCAATGGCGATGAACTGCTGAACAGAGAAAGAAAAGGTGGCCGATGCCCAGAGTGGCTACTCCATTCAGCCACAAGGAGCAGTTAATTGCTGACCATGCAGCAAAATGGATGAACCCTAAAAGCCTTCTTCTCAGCGTAGAAGCCGGGCGCAAATGCCACACCCTACACGATTCCACTTACACGCATAGCCCCAGAAAGAAAGATGGCTACGTGCCAGGGCCTAAGGCAAGGAGGCACTGGGGGACGATGCCACGCAGCCAGGTCACACAGCCTGGTGGAGCCGCTGAAAACTGTTGCATGCACTGAAAATCACACTGAAGATGGGGACTTTGCTTATGTGTCAGTTTAGTTTCAGAAAAAGAGGAAAAATGTAGGTGGAAGAGAGAGGGCGGGAAGGCTGCACTAGCTGGTGGGAAGTGCTACGCGGCTCTGTGCCTCGATTCTTTCCCATCACCTGTCCCATCTCCCAGCCTGGCTCCCAGACCTGCCTGGCTGCCGCAGTCCCGAGGAGCCAAGTAGGAGCAAGAACATGCTCACTGAGTTCTCTCATTTTCCCCTTTCCACAACAGTTCTGCTTTCTCTGCTCCGGACAAGGGCATGACTGACTGCTCTCCCAGGGAGGGAAGGTCTCAGAAGGGAGAAGGCAGCAACCTTTCTCTCTGCCGGGGCTTGAGGCAGTCCACAGCTCCCTGGCACTGTGAACTCCTGAGCTGTGGGGAGCTCCACAAGACGAGGCAGGGTCCTCCTCGGCTTCCCAGGAGAGGGGCCGCCTCTCCCACTCGTGGCCTTGCTGAGGCAGACCACACACTGTATCTGTTCTCCTGTCTGTAGGTACCCAACCCCATCCAGGAGTATGACATGGTTACCTGCACACGACCAGCTGTTCCTGCTTACCCAAAGGCCTTCACATGCTTCTCTACTTTCTAGACTCTCTTGACTGCCATACATTACTTAAATAATACGAGCGAAAGAGGAGGAGAGTTTGGAAGCCAATTTGAAAGTCCCTGGAGACTGCTGCAGACAGTTGGGGCAGGCTGGAGTCTGGCGTGACTCTGAGAGGGAGGCATGGGTCTCCTTTGTGCTGAGGTGAAAGGAGTCGTCTTCAACCAGTGCTCACAGGGCAGTGGCTCTCCAGAGAGGCCAACCTGGTGTCACCACAGCCTCTTGTCAGTACTCCAGATGTGCCTGACCTCCAAAGATAGAGCTGCTTGACACTTCGTCACCTTGTGCTCCAGACTATGCCCTCCCCTATAATCTGGGGTCAGCTCTGCGTTGGGTGCGAAGGAGGGGCCACAGGACATCTAGGCTCCCAAGAGTATTCAGCTTTGCCAGCCCTGGCACAGATTTCTCTCTGACTCACCCACCTGCAGTCCTAGTAACAATCCACCCTGAGCCCTAATTCTACACCTGCCTGCCCAGGCACTCTGCTATGTCCATCTGCTGAGCTCTGCCCCTGGGGCCTTTGCACCAGAGCCCAAGCCCAAGCTAGACCCAGGCCTTTCTCTGCTGGTGCTCCCAGCCCTTCTGATGTCCTGTCCAGTGCCTCTGGACATCCACTCACCCAGAACAAAAGCCTGCTTTCCCTGCCACATTCGGGCAGTTACAACAGCCAACTCTGTCCTCATCTTTGATGACGTGGGCTGATGATTCAGAAGTAAGATTAAAACAAAATAAACAACAAACATAAAACACGTGTTCCACCTGAGACCGCTGTTCCTGACTCACCCAAGGTTAAGCCTAGATCTCATCTCTGGAGGCTTCCTGGAGCACAGAGAAGCCTTGTGATTTCTTTCTAATGTCAGCAGGCACATTTTCCTATTGCCCAATTTAGATCTGATTTGGCAAAGACCCTATCTAGAGCTTGCTGAGCCAGTTTTACAATACACTTCTGTGAAGAGACTAAGGGTGAGTCATAGAATTGGGGTTGTGTTTTCTATGGTCAGATCTCACCAGTTCCTTACTGTGGCTAACAAGACCCTGAGAATGTTAAACACAGTGAGGGACCAGAGATCCCTGGGCCTGGTGGGACAAACAAAGAAGACACCTAAAAAAAGACGCCCGCCTAGCCACTGCATCTCTGCTGTGGAGACGCTTCAGGCTTGATCCACCTCCACTAAGTGGGTGGGGCTGTGGCCTTGGGAAATCTGTCTCAGTTGCTTCAGATATAAATAGGGTGTTAATAATAGTACCTAACTCTAAGGTTGTTGCAAAGGAGCAAAAACAGTGCCTGGAATGGGGTGGGCACTCAACTCAGGTTTTCTACCGTTATTACTTTTATTCTTGTTCTGTGTTCATCAGGGATGCTGTTAGTGTCTTTATTCATACATTGCATCAGCAAAGAGTCAGTGAAGGAAACAGAAACCACTAAAAGTATTGCATGCAGCCCAAGAAATAAAATGTTTATAAAATCTAGAAAAATGTGGGTCTAGGCTGTGGTTAAATTGGCCAAGGGTGATCCCCAGGTGTTTCTAATTGACCAGCCCTGGCTCTTAGGACCTCTAATCATCATGATGGAGTCAAGGATTTTCCACTGCCACTGCTGACCCCTGGGAAGCTGTGGCTGAGACCACCAGGGGCCAGGAAGCAGCCAGCGGTCTTCTATACTCTAGGAGCATGGGCTTGGCTGTACAGAAAACATCTCCACAGGTCGCTCACCAGCAAAAGCCCACTGGGAGAGGCTGGACAACTGCTGACCTCTCAAAGGAACCTGTGCTTCCCTTTAAATGGGACTGTGGGTCAATCCCAATGTTCTTGACGCTGCAAGCAGTGCTTCTGTTGATACCCGGCAGCATCTGCCATAGGCACAGGAGTTTCTCCAGGTGGATGCCTAGAGGTGGACTACAGCAGCAAGAGGCTGTGCACATCCAAGCTTGCGAATGCTACAGTGTTTCTCTTTACAGCGGAGCTGCAGGCGGACAACCCCGAAGCTGGTGGTATTCCCGGGGGGTTTGCCATTCTGTAACTTCTTCAGGGACCAGCAAGCTGAACATCCTCTCATTGTTGTGACTCCTGTCTGGGAAATAACTTACTCATTTCTCTTGCCCATTTTTATGATGCTTTGGGTTTTTCTTACGGATTTGCAGGAGTTCTTTATATTTGAGATAAGCTCCTCTCCTTGGTTTGTCATATGAGTGGTGGGATTATCTGCCTTTCTATAGCTTCTCTGTTAATTTATTTAGACTTTTACACATACAGGCTGAACAGCCTTCATCCCCAGATCTGAAATTTGAAATGCTCCACAATCTGAAAGTTCTTGAGCCTTCATAGAATGGCATGTGCAGAAAACTTCATGCTTGACTTCATATGATGGAATGAAACCAAAACACAGAGGAACTAGCAGCGCTACCCCAAATTCCCTTCAGGTTCTATGTATAAGCTCCGCATGAGACAAATGGATTGTGTGTGCAGTCCTGGGTCTCGTCTTCAATATCCTATTGTGTATATAAAAATATTTCAAGGGGCGGGGATATAGCTCAGTAGTACAGTGCCTGCCTGGAAATGCATGGTCCTGAGTTCAATTCCTAGCACAAAACATTAAAAATTTTTTCAAAATCAAAGAAACCCAAATCTAAAGCACTTCTGTTCTTAATCATTTCACTTTAATTTTTGAGATGTTGAAACATTTTTTACCAGTTATATTCTAGGGGCAAGTCCCTATCTTAAGGCTATAAGAATATATTGTAATATTATCTACAAAGAGTTACTTTCATGGCTAGTACTTCCCCCATATGTTAGCTAATTGTCTCATCCTACTTATGGATAGACCATCCTTTCTCACTGGTTCTAATGGTACCTCTTGCCCTGTGTCAAACTCCATACTTGCCTGGCTATGTGGGACTCACTTTCTATTTCTGTATGATTGTGCACCACCTCAGTCGCTGGAATTTTATGTAGTAAATTCTCATAGGTGACATGGCAAGTCCTCCTCCCCACCAAAATCATCTGTGCTAAAGTCAGCCTCTAATAGACTATGTTAATTTTTGAAACAGAATGACAAGTTTCACCAAAGCAATAATCTCTACCACCTTTTGGGAGCTGGCCCATCTGCACCTTCAGGGTGCAGCACAACGTCCACAACATCCCTGCTGCTTAGAAAATGTGTACAGATGGGTGGGGGGTGGGTGGATGGATGGCTGAGGATGTCACACCTGGCTCCTGGTCAGGAAACTAAGATGTCACATCTGGGGGACAAGCACCATTCAAGCAGCCTACTGGTTTGTTAAACTGAGTCCCCATGGCCCAAATTAGAGAAATAAAGTTTAAATCAAGGAGCACACTTTATTTGTGAAAAGGAAAAGGAAGGGAGAGGAAAAATCAGTAGCTACCCTGATAAGAAACAAGTAGGGTAGGGGGCTCTGGAAAGGTGGAGGGCCTGTGGGCCCTTTGTTCCCAGCTGCTTTCATAGGGAGTTAGAGACCTTCCCCTCAACCAGAATTTGCTATAACTGGATTGGCTTCCGATCATCTCTGCATAATATTTCTTCCAGTGGGCTACATGTAGCTTTTTTTCTGTATCTGTTTACTGAGCCTTAGCCTACCTTTTAAGTCCTTATCTTTGGGGCAGGCAGCTAATTGACAAGGGGGTACCTTATTCATGGTTTTCTTAGAGTCAGTAAGGCAGCATGTGGGAATCTGTTGCACTCTCTAATGACCATAAATAATATAGAGACTGTAGAGCAAATGTGCCTCTGTGTGTGTGTGTGTGTGTGTGTTGGCTTATAGGCGTGAACACAAACTGCCTTACAGTTGTCAGCCCCTCCCCTCTTGTATTCTGTTGGAGATGGGGGTGACTTATTGTTTGCATGCTTGGCTTTCCCTCTGTGTCCTGCCTGTCCTCTCTTTCTGGTCTCTCGGTGCAAGTTTTGAGGCCATTTGGGGTCATTCTTTGTTTGTTTGTTTTTAAAGAGAATTAAAAAAATTTTTAAATGATGCACAATTTCTTTTTTTTTAATTTATTTTATTGAAGAACAAATAGCAATGAGACAGTTTCAAGACAAATTAACAGGACAGATTTGATAAATTAATACATTGCAGATACACAATTTCAAAACAAGATGACAGTGAATTAATAATAGTTGTATATTGCATATTGTTATCTTCAAAATAGTTCTTTAGATTTACCAGACATAGGCATGCAAAATTGATCAAGTGATTAACTGTTCCTTTCCTGTTTCTCTTTTCTCTTTCTTTCTTTCTCTCTTTCTTTTTTTCTTTTCTTGAGACAGGGTCTCACTTTTTAGTTCAGGTTGGCCTTGAGCTCACTATAGCTCAGGCTGGGCTTGAACTCATGGCAGTCCTCCTGAGTCAGTCTCCCAAGTGCGGGGATGATAGGCATGTGCCACGAGGCCCAATTGGTGCCATTCTTTATCTTTTATTTTTCTCCTTCTCTATCCCTGTCCTTGTCCTGCTTCCTAGGACAATCTCTCTAGTAAGTTTGTTTTTAACTTCTTCTAGTCTTAGCTAGAAGACCTAAGGAGGCCCCTATTTCATTTCATTTCATTTTATTCCTCTACAGGCCCCTACAGATAGATAGATGGTGGGTGGACAGAGGGAGGCATGAATGGATGGATGGTGGACAAATGGATGGATAAGTGATCTGGTCAAGATGCCATGGTCAGCAGATGCAGGGACCATGACTTGAATCCAGACCTTCTGTCAATATTCTTGATTCTATATTGCCTATCTTTTATTAGCTCTCCAATCTTCCAGGTTTCCTAGGCTGTGACACACGATAACACTGATATAGCTCAAGAGCTCCAGCTGCTCAGATGGAGACTTTGTCCCAGGAGTGCAGGAGGCAATTTGTCCAGTGGACTTCAGTGTCCTGGACTACATGCTACAGAGCACGCTAATGAACTCTTTGTTGTAATTAGGAAAAATACCCAGCAGCTGGTTGGAGAGATAGTCATTGCTTAATTATATTTTTTCAAAGTACTTTAGCTCAATGGTGTATAAAAATATTTTAGAATTATATTTTTAAAATTATTTTTTGGAGAGAATGGTTTAGAATTACAATAATTATCTAATAATACTGGGGCAGACTTTTTTTTTTCTAAAAGCTCTGCAGACATTTTTTTAACTTAATTATCACAAAGCTGCTGTGAGGTTGGTCTTATCACTTGCCTTATTTTATCGATGAGGAAACTGAAGTTCAGATGGGTTTTAAAACTTGCCCAAAGATACCATTGGAATTGGGGCAGGGCTAGAACACCTTTGCCCCTTCACAGGCATATCACCCAGGAGGTGGTCCTATTTACTTTCTTAGGCTACCTCCATAAGTCTGAAAAGACACGTGTCCTCAATTTCTCCAATAATATTTATTTATTTATTCATTTATGTATTTATTTATTTGGTACAGGGTCTTACTACACAGCTTGGACTCATAGTGATCCTCCTGTTTTCAGCCTCCCCAGTGCTGGGATCACAGGCCTGTGCCACCACTCCCGGTCTTGGTGACCAGCTCAATGTGCCTGGGGGTGTAGCAAGTGGTGCTGGGGATCAAACTGAAGTCCCTGTTCTAATAATATTTAGCTGTTAATTAGTGCCAGGTACTGTTTAAGATGTTGGAGGTATCACAGAGAACAAAATAGAATCCCCTTTTGCATCAAACCTATATTCTGGCCGCAGAAAGCCAGATAATGAATAAACTTATAAGTATATATTGGGTATTGGTAATTGCTGAAAACAAAAGTGGAACATAAGGGGGAATCAATGTAACTGATTTCTAAAACATTAGTAGCTCAGACTGGCTTCCAGGGCACTAGCTGTGGGCCTGGGAATGTGCGCAGGCGTACTGAACATGCGCTCAGAAGAGACGGTTAGGAAGGGCCTGACAGCAGGCCTGCACAGGCATGAGGTGGGCCCCAGCCTTGCCCCAAGGCCTACAAGGCTCTGCTCCTGTGGGCCCCTTCGGAGCTGTCCGCCGGCACTCACCTGGCTGGCGCTTGGCAAGTAAGGCAGCCCCCTGTGGCCCAGGGTAGCCCCCAACGGACTGCATTTTTGGAGTCTTGAGCATCATTTCTGAATAGTGACAGTCAAGCCTACCCATAGAGCTATTGGCTAATGCTAAAGAATGGAGTGTCCAGGCCTCTGTCGGCCAACTTTACAAGCTGGAATAATAAGACCTCTGAAAAGAGTGTTGCTCAGGATCAAGACGATGAATTGCTAGTAAATAACCATATAGAAATATAAAAGAAATTAAACATATGGTGGACATCTATGCCATGAAAGAGCACAGATTGCCTGTGGATGGGGAAAATGATCTTGAACAGCCTCAACTGATATAGAGGGACAAGGCATGCAAGGACAGTAACAGAGAATACAGATGTACTCTACGATACTATTTTATTTTATTTTATTTTAGTGAATCAGAGTCTCACTATGTAGTTCAGGCTGGCCTCAAACTCACAATAATCTCCTGCCTCAGCCTCCTGAGTGCTGGGCTTACAGGTGTGCACTACCACATCTGGTACAATACCATTTATTTAAAAAAGAAGCCTGTTTGCATCTATCTAGAAAGAAAAAATGGAAGAACAAAACTCAAGGCTTGATTGTACACGCAGGACCAAGGCAAGCTGGGCCTGGCCAGGCTGGGGGGAAGGAAGTGGGTTGGAAGTACTTTTCTATCCAACTTGTTAGCACTCAGGGGTCGGGGAGCTGGGGCCCCATCCACAGGTCCATCACTCTCTAGCTCTAGTTAGCGAGTGCCTCCAAATCCATGTCTTCATACGTAAAATGCAATAATAAGATGTATTTTTAAGTGCTCTCACCAATATTAGACAGAATGGCATCAAACATGTGCTCACAGGGTCCACCGTCATTAACCCCAAGGTCACCTGGCGTTCCTGCACATCTCAACACAGCACCTGGAGCCAGAGGAAAGGCTTTTCATGCCCAGAACACACACTGAGATGAACTGGTTTACAAATCAGTGGTTCATTTAGCTTCTCAGAAGTCTTCATCAAGCTAATCTGCACATATACATTTAATTTAAGTGTCATGAAGATTACAGTGAAATGCAGCTGGGTTTCTCCAGCCCTTGCTTCAATCCCCCAAACCCAAAGTTGATGCATTGAAGTGACCTCTGTATTTTGAAATAATTTCCTGAGGTCACTATTTCTTGTTTGATCAACTTTATTTTTTAAATTTAATTAATTAATTAATTTATTTATTTAGTTTTGCAGTCCTGGGGGTTGAACTCAGGACCTTGTGCATGCCAGGCAAGCACTTATTCTACTAAGCTATCTCCCTAGCCCTATGATCAACTTTAAATGCTATCCATTGTCTTTGCTGATCCAATGCCGCCTTTCCGCTCCCCATCTATCCCACATCATCATTTTTATTTTAATTGGAAGCTGGGGTTTATATTATGACAACTGTGTGAACAGATCTGCCACACAGCTGTCCTCGGGTTCCTGTTTCTGACGCCCTTTCACAGCCTTCTCGTGTTTCTCCACCGTGCTGTCTCCCCACAGTACCGAGTGGAAGTCTCTCTGATGCTCTCCTGTCTACAGTGGACTTCCTATCTTTTTCAGCCTGGCTTTGATGAAGCACATCTTTTAAAAAGAACTCAGAAGTAAAATAAATCACACAAGCTTAACCAGCACAGTTTCTCTTATGTGAAAAACCCAAAGCAAAATAAGAGAGATAATAGAAAATAGGGAGATGGAAGGGGCTAAGGAGTAGAGAGAAGGAAGGAAAAGGGACCATGGGAAAAGAATTAAGACCTGCTGTATGTTCATGGACCAACTGCTCCCAGTGACTGTAGTCATTATGTGCAGCAAACACATACTAAGAAAAATCTTTTAAGACCCAGGCATGGTGGTTTCAGCATGTGATCACAGATCTCTAGAAGTCCTAGGCAAGAAGATTGGAAGTTGGAGCCCAGCCTGGACAACTTAGTGATTTAGTGAGACCCTGTCTCAAAATAAGACATAAAAAAAGAGTTGTTGCTGTAGCTCAGTGTGAAGCCCTGAGTTTAACCCTTAGGACCACAGTGACTCGTGTGTGTGTGTGTGTGTGTGTGTGTGTGTGTGTATGTGTGTGTGTGTGAGCTTTCTCCCTATGACCCCCTCTGCATGTATTTCCATGTGGCCAACAGTAGGATTGCTTTCTTCCTGGCAATGTAATCCAGCTCTCTGTAGTGAAGCACATAGAAACTAAGTGCTGTGTCTGCATGTATTTAGCAAATGATGGCTACACCCAAGGCCAGCCAAGGATCTGAAGCAACCAAGGCAAGGTCTTTTCAGTACTGCTAGAGGAGACATGTAAGTGGAGAGGCACCATGTGGTCTGTATTATAGTAGGAACTGCTTAAGAAGATAGATAGCGGAAAAACAAAATAGAGCCACAATCTCACTTGGGGAGCACTTAGAAAACTTCCTATAACTGAAACTACCTAAACTGAGTAGTGCCTTACTTATTATAGTGATGCAGGATGGATCTAAAGCATGTTGCAAAATGCTTGAAACTATTGGACCCAGCAATTAGTCCTGAGTCTCCTGAGCCTTCTACTTCCACGATTTCCCCAGTGACATGAACAGCACCTGACATACAGTATGTTATCTATCTTATCTTATCTTATGCTATCCCATCCCATCCCTCCACTCCCCTCCCTTCCCATTTCATTTCATAAAGCTGGGAAGGGAAGCCAGGGCCTCCCTCACCAACACTGCACCACTAAGCCACATCCCCAAGCTGTTTTGTCCCTCTTAACGTAAAGTCTCACTCAGCTACAGAGGCTAGCCATCAGTTTGTGATCTTCCTGCCTCAGTCTCCCAAGTAACTGATTACAGGCCTGCACCACTGCACCTGGCATAGTTGGCACATACCACAGTGTCGAACGAAGGAATGTCCAGTGTGGCATTGTACATCAGGAAGGGTTTTTTTAAAAAGCCTTTAATAAATGGTTCTAAGTGGCCACGTGGCCCATAAATAAATAAAATTAGTAAATAAGTAATGAAATGGTATTAAATTAAATTAATACAATTATTAAAATAATAATAAAATTAATTAATTAATAAAATTAGTTCTCTGCTTTACCACATTTCAGAAATCAAATCCACAGAGACTAAATGAAACAGTAGTCAAACAGTTTTGAAGGCAGTACAAGAGCCGATCCATGTAGCACTAAGGTGTTAAACTGAGCGACATGGGGGCTGGGGAGACGGCTCAGTGGAATAAGCACTTCCCTGGCAAGTGCAAGGGTCTGAGTTCAATCCCTGGTTCTGCCAAAAAAAAAAAAAAAAAAAAAATTAAATAAATAAATAAATAAATAAACTGGGCGATAGATAAATCATGACAAAGACTGAAATAGACACAGTAAAGGCAAACTTTCTGTTCAGCCAAGACAAAAGCCACAAGGACGCCTCGGATGCGCAGCGCTGAGTGCTGGGCCGCTGGTCGCCTCTCAGAGCCTGGGCCAACTCGGCCATGCAGGGAAAAGGGCTCCGAGAGCCCCTGCCCGCTGCTCCCTGCAGTGTCAGCGTCCCTTGGGGACAGAAAGAGCTTTTTCAGGCCTAATTTACTAGAGGGTGATCAACTACTATCATTTTACTATTTTTTTCTCTTACAGAATTTCACTTAAAAAGTGGAAAGAATTGAGAGAAATTGAAGAAGAAAAAGAAGCTATCCTTCACCTCTAGAAACTTAACCTACCAGTGATGACAGACATGGCTAGAGGGTGACCATGCTGTCGCCACCCCTCACCAGACCTTCTGTGGACAGCGAATCGGGCCCCAGCTGCTCCCGCCCCCGTGTACTCCGTGGTGCCCGTGATCCCGTCCGCTCTGCCGCGCAGTCCTCTTGCCGAGCACTTGCACCCGTGCTCCCTCGTCCACTTCCACAGCCACAGGCGCTAGCTCTGATCTGAAAATCTGACACAGCGACCTCAGAATGTCCCAGTGCCTTGCAACCTGTCAGAAACTAAATAAATGATTTTTTAATACATAAAATCAATCAATCAATCAGTCAATCCACATTGAAGAAGGCTCATCTAGGCACTCCAATTACTCACGGCAGAAGCCATTTCTGAGAACTTCTCCCACTTAATGCCCAAACCCTATTTATTCCTCCATTAAAATCGTTTAATCCTCCACTTCCTTCTACCTCCACTTAAACCATAATCTCTCACTCTCCCCCTTCTCCCCTCCCCCGGGTTCCTCATCCAAATCCTTTGAAAATGTAAACCTGACTGACATTCCCTATGAAGAATCCTCCATTTGTTGCTATTGTACAAGTCCTAAGCCTCTTCCCAGGGTCTGCTGGCCAAGAGTCGCTTGTTCTTGTTTGCTGCCACCTGCAGCTTCTTTTGCACCTTCTTTGCTTGTCCACCTGCAGTGACGTGGACCTTCTCCCAGTTTTCAGATCACAGGACCTTCTCCCAGTGGTGGCTGTGGCCACACGAGCTGCCCTCTGTCCCATACCCCATCTTCCCTAGTTGGCCCAGCTGGCTGAACTGAACCTTGCAGGTCTCTGTTTAATGACATTTAAACGTCATTTTTCAGCAGGACCTTTCACTCTTGTCTCTTTCTAAATCAGATGTTTTAAATTTCTCATTATCCATTTTTCTCCTTCCCTGTATGTTAATCAGTATTTAAATATCTATTTACTTGTATGATTATTGTGCATATTTATTTCACTTAAGAGAGTAAGAGCTCCATCAGGGCAAAAATTTTGTGTGTCTGGCTCACAGAAGATTTTATGGGGCATTTTATAAATGCATCAATTTGGAGGTATCAACACCTATTGAATCAAAACATTACAGAAGTCTGGAATTTGTATTTTTAACAGACCCCACAGTGGCTCGTTCCTATGCAGTTGTCCCACTTCTGATGTTTGGGACCAGCTGGCCTAATGTGCCCAAGATCAGAAACCAGAAGATCTCGGTTTTAATTATGAAGTACAGAATTTGGGAAAGTCATTATCTCTGATCCTCAGTTTATTTTTTCTGTAGCTTTAGAATAATAAAATATCTGCTTCAAAGGGTAGCTGTGAGGCTCTGATGCTCACAACAGGTATCTTTTAATACCTGCTGTAAACTATGCATTAGAGAAATGTCAGAATTTTCACTTGTTAAAGATCTCTTCTGCGCAGGGCTTCCCGGTCATCTGGGACAATCTAGCTGGTTCAACCCACACTACTCCGAGATAGGATCCCCTTCTTTGTACTTCTGAAAGAGGACTAATGATAATAATTCACCAAGCCTTTGCATTTCCAAAGCTCAAGGCCGTCATTACTTAGATAGCATCTCTACACACCCACAGCCTGGCCATTCGATTTCCTGCTGCGGAGGAAGCCAAGTCCAAACAGAGCAGCAGTGGCTGAGGAACAAGGGCCACCTTGCTTTCCCATAGGGAGATAGCCACTTCTCTAGACCTTGACAAGGACAGGCCAGGGCTGGGAAGAGGGAGCCTTTGAACAGCTTAACTCCAGAGTCCTCATGCTGAGTCTTCGAAAACTTCCGCAGTTATTTTGAGCAATGACAAAAATCAAGAAAACTGGACTCCCTTGCAAAAATATAACTGGAAATATAAGTAAAACTATCAATCTGAAGCGTCTTGCTGAGTAACCTGGAAATCCTCAGTCACCCCTGGTGATGTCACTGATTCCTCTGTTGCCCCCGACCTTACATCAGCCTCTTCCTCCCTGGGCCAGTGGAGCCGCAGCTCCCTCCTGCCATATTATCTTAAGTTCACCTTTATACTTTTCAGGGGCTCCAAAGAAGGGGAGGGCAACAAGCCAGCCTGACCCCGTGCCACCCCATCCCTTCCCAAATGTCTTTCTCTCTTCCAGAACGCCACCCCTTCTCCCATTTCCAATTTCCTCTTTGTGTTGCTTTATTTCCTCACCAGATGCTTCCGAAGTGCCTGCCATGAGTCAGACACTGGCTGAAAGTGGCAAGCAGGTGGCTGTGCCACTGCCAGGATGGAGCCACAGCACAGCAGGGGAACGACAGCCCGCACCTGCTGATGTAAATGGTGGTGCTGCATCGCGGCTTTTACCAGTGCTTGCTCATCTTGCAATGAGTTTTGATCTCATTTCTCCCACGCAGTCACTGTGGAGTCTCCAAGCTACATGTGCCTTTGGCGTCCTGTGCTTACCTTTCCATGTAGCATGCAGCACATTCGTGCATTCTCTCTGTTTTCCCACTGTTTATCCACAGCCAGTGGCAGGTGTCATCTCCGTAATGAATTATCCCCTGCCTTGGTCTGAGCACTCAGTAGATTCCAGTAAGAGCTACATAGAAGACCAACTGAATGAATGTTTTATTGGCTCCTGCCCCAAAGGGAGCTGATAACAATAAATAACACTTCTGAACAATTGCACAAAAAAGTCCAGAGTAAAGGCTAAGGCCACATGTCAAGTTGGCTCTTGAGAGATGCTGCATTGGAGGGCATACCTTAACCTGTGGGCCAAATGGAGCTTCTAAGGCACCATAGAATCAGGTAGGTTCCCATCCAGAAGAGGGAGAATCGCAGTAGAGCTCATGTGTGGGTAGCCTTGCTCTCCAGAGGAAGATGGGACTGACTGCATATGACCAGTGATTCCCCACACTCACCCAAGAGAAATCCCTGCCCTCCAATAGGCAGAGTGAGGGGAGCCAGAGGCTTTCTCTCCTGTGCTACTATCTACACAAGGCAAAGAAAGGCAGGTCCAATCCCACCCTGTAAAGAAGCCAGCCTAGATTGCTTGCCCAGTGTTACTAGCCTGGACTCAGTTGTGTGTTCATTATGTGCTAGACATGAGGACAAGGTGATAAACCTAACAACAACTTATGAGGTAGGCAGGTCCAGGTTTTTGTCCTTTTTATAGGCTAGAGACACACAGCTTCTGGTTGGGATTAAATCCAGGATCTGCCTCTCTGAGCCTTGGGCTTCATAATTTTCCCTTTGTTTCCTCCCAGACTCTGTCACATCTGCCTCAAGTAGAAATGCAAGCAAACGAACAAACCACCCCAAACCACAGAACAGGTGTTCATCTTATAGGGTAAAGACTTTCTAACACAGAGATAGGTTCTCCAGGGCCTGGGTTTGACTCTCATCACTCATCAGCCTTGGGATTCTGGCATGTGGGATTCTGGCATGTGGGCTCAGCTTACCTGACTTCACCGGAAGTCATAATGTTTCTCCAGGTATGATGGACAGGAGAGAGGGCTGCTTCCCCACTAACAGACTGAGCCTACAGAGTCCGTGATGTGCTCTGTCTCCCTCAGCCTTCCAGGCCCAGGCAAGCCCCGGCCTGTCTCCTTCTGCCAGACGGCTGGCTCCTCTGTTCTGGCCCAGCCAGGCTGCTCTATGGTGCCCGACCAAAATCTATGCTTGGCAGGGGTTAAGAGGTTCCCAGTCTCAGAGGTGACACTGGGGTCCTGTGATAGAGAACAAAGGCTGGGGAGGGGCCAGACACCAAAGGTGGTTGGAGGAGGGATAGCTTCTTGCTGAGCTGGGGAGAACTCACCTAACCCCTGACAGACCTGAAAGGCCAGTATAGCCTGGCGTTTCCAGAAGCTTAGATAATGGAACCAACCAAACAATCCCAGGGGTGGAACTGAGTGGAACCTGCAGGAAGAGAAGTAGAAAGGGTGTGGCTCTCCTTTGTGCAGTCCTGCAGTTGGCCCATCCGACCCCAGACGTGCAGGTCTCCATCCCATGTGGAGGAGAGGTGGATTCTGGGAGCTGGCAGTCTGGATATGGAGCTGCCCATATTATACCCATCTCTAAAGGAGAGGTGGGCTGGGGGAGAGGCCAGGAGCCCATCATGTCTCCTCTGTGCCGTCCTGGTCTCTTTCTCCCTGTCACTGATGTGTTACTAGGAAAAGCAGCATTAGTGTCACCAAGAAGATTGTTCAACCAGCTCCAGTCACCTGGTGAGAATCTGCACCTTTGCCACACCCTCAGTGACTGAGGAAGCCCTGGCAGACACCCACAGTTCTCTAGCCTTCCACCCCCAGATCCCAAGCCTAAGTACACTTCACTCCACCCTCCAGCACTGGCTTCTGTGAGTGCTCTCTGGGCCTCCTGTGACTGCACTCTGGGGGGCCTTGCCAGGCATGCAGATTCTTGGTGCTCCTTTTCTGGCCTTCTGCTCATTGAAGAGACCCTTGAGGGCCCTCTGGTGTTCCCTGTGCCTCTACTGCTGCCTTCAGTGCTGATCTGCTGATCTGTTCAGCAGTGCTTCAAGCAGGTGCTATCAAAGCAAAGGAGAGGCTGGGCCACACTGTAGTGCTGATTTTGCTCAAGCGAAGGGCTCCTTCCTGCGCCTCCTGCCTCCACCTTCACTCTAGACCAAAGTCTCACTGTGAGCCCAGAGGTGCTGAGACTGGACTGAGCTCATATTTATAAGAGGATGTGTAGTTATTGAAAGAACCAACTGTCTGTCTGGTTCCCTGGTCCCCCGTGGGCCCAGTGCACGGTCTGCGAGTGCGACAGAGGTGAGGACGCTTTTCTCCGCAGGCCACTGGGCTCCTCTGAGAAAGGGAACTTGGGCAGGCAGTGCGGACAGCAATAGCTGTCACTTCCTGGGCCTCAGGTTCCTCAACCAGGAAAATGAAGATGCTTCTCTAGAACTGTTTGCTTCCAAGCCACAGTTAAAGAGTTGCAAGAATAGCACCAGGAACCTGCTCCAGGCTAGGTTTAAGGTAGGAAAAGAAGCCATACAGTCCTATATTGCCCAGAGCAGCCCATTCTTATCCTTTTTATGTAACATTTTTCCTGTGAGACTGTCCCCAAGTACATACAGATGCTGAGCAAAGCACGGCACAGGACAGGCCCATGCTGCAGTGAAAGAGAATTTGCCAACAGTGGAAGAGCAAGGAAGAGTGAGGAGCGCACTGATCCACTGTGAGCGAGGGGCCCACAAGCCCCCGAGAGGACGGCACCACTGCGGTGTATGCCTGAGACTTTTATGTTGTGCTTTAGCAAGAGCAGGGCATCTGGAAATGTCATCCCAGGTCATAGTTGCTCTACCGTTCATTCTTGGGTCTGGGAGAGCAGAGTGCTGTTTCTTTAAATAATGTAATGTCTTAGTTCTACAGGGTCCCTCATCCTTGACAAAGTGGTGAAGAGGATCAAGATGAAATATACGCATGTATGTCTGCACTTGAACGAGTCGTTTGATGTTCTTCTAAGACAGAGAGGATGCGGCATTCTTTAAGGCTGTTGAGTGGTCAGATTATCTAGTGATGGATATACGCCCATGTGCATAGCTTAGCTCACACACTGGAAAGTTCTTGTCATGCTACAGGGTCACTTACTGCTGCAATGTGGCCTTTAGAGAAACAATGGTACATTTATATACAACAGTATACATTTTTTTGCCCTAAAATAATTTTGAAAGCTATTGCGTTGAATAGTCTCTGAAGTATCTTCCAGAGAATGCAGACTGATTCCAGGCCTGATTTTCATGACTTAGGGTTTATAAATTGGGGCACAAAGCAAATATTACTGAATACCATCATGCCATGAGTGACTAGTTCTGCTTTATTTGTTGCAATAAAAACAGACTGGGAACCTCAAAGTCCATTCACGTATTTTTTTGCTATTCAAGTAGCAAAAAACCACAACTTCTAGTCAGACTTTGGCTGCTCAGAGCCTGACGATAGATCCCAGCTTTCCAGAGAGCAAGGTGGGGCTGCTGGCTAACATCTGACCAGTGTCAGATAAATGGCAATACTGGGCATAACTGGTGACCTCCATAGTTAAAAAAAAGGGGTATACCCTTCCCTTCAATATACTTCCTCCCTACTGGAAGGAGCAACACTGAGTCATGTGAACAGAATTTCCCAAGGAGGGTGGAACACAGGCCAGAGAATATGACATATAGGTACTGGGCTACTTCTACCCATCATGCCATGGGTGAGAAATGCCCTGTCTTTTTTTACTTTTTTTTTTGGTGGAACCGGGGATTGAACTCAGGCCCTTGCGCTTGCCAGGGAAGCGCTTATTCCATTGAACCATCTCCCCGGCCCCCCTCTTGTTTATTTCTAATTTAATTTTATTACAAAAAGTAAAAACAAGTATAAAAATCAAAAACATAGAGCCACAAGGCCAGCCAACATTTTGGCCCTAGCCTTTCAAGGTCAGTGAAGACTCAGGACATAGGAGAACCTGTACTGCAACATCATGAAACTCAGGTGAGCTCCAAATTTTCTGAACAAAGAGATTATGGAGCCACAGAGGAAAGAGATTGAAGTTCTATACTGTGCCTGGGGAGAGTCACATGAAGAGAAAACTTTCTCTCAAGCTCTCACAGAGAGCAAACTGGTCAAGCATTGGCCGTGACTCATCCACATGGCTGACACAGCAAAGGATCTACAGAATAATGTACAAGACTACAAGGTAAACCCTGAGAGGACTTCACTGACCACATAAGAAATATAAAGTTCATGTGTTGGTATATAAGTCTTGATGTATCTAGGTGTTAACCATCCAGCAGAAAAATATAAAAATGAAGTATACATCATGGGGCCATAATATTAAGCTGAACTGTAAATGGCTATGGTCGACAACTTCTTTGAATAACTCACTATTGTTGTGGAATGCTGGACTGTGTTGGTCTGTGGTGTCGAGTTCAAGCACCTAAGTTAGTTGAAAGACAATGGAGTGCTCACTTTTGACAGGTATAGACAAAGGAAGGGGTATAGAAAGAAAAAAATCATGATGTGTGTGTATAGGCAGTACAGTTGGGATAGATACCGCTGTGCTTCTACATAATCCTATGAGAGGCAAGATCTACACTAATGGTGGATGGACAGGATATTATGTCAGCTTCTAGTACTACGGTCATCAACTAGCAAAATAATTATTGAATTTTTGATATAATTCATGTATAAAAAATAAGATAAGGAAGCAGCTACACTCTTAATTTACTGATAAGAGACATCTGCTAAAATAATATCTGTAAATATAATATCATATATGCACCTTGTATGATACCAAAACATTATGAAAACAGTTTGCAATGTATTAATTTATTGAATCTGTCTAAAGGTGTCTTGAAACTGTCTGATTGATATTTGTACTTCAATAAAATTAATAAATAAATAAATAAAAGAAAAGGAAAAAAATCAAAAACAAAGAAACAGGGTGACATACAACAATACATGTGTTACAG
Source organism: Ctenomys sociabilis (assembly GCA_004027165.1). NCBI lineage: Eukaryota > Metazoa > Chordata > Mammalia > Rodentia > Ctenomyidae > Ctenomys > Ctenomys sociabilis. The sequence goes on along the minus strand of PVKA01022855.1, from coordinate 16,893 downwards.
ATTTTCAAGGATAGCTGATTAACAATGGCAATGGTTAATATGTTATCTATTTTATCATCAAATCTGTTGCTCAGAGGATCAGATAGAGTCATGCATCCTGTCTCGTTTAAGCCCCTGTGCATTTGGCTGTCTTGCTGATAACAGGATACACACACACACACACACACACACACACACAAACATTAAGCAAGAGTGGGGGCAGAGTGACCAGGAGAAGTTCTTTAAAAAGTCCGGCAAAGAGGATGATGGTTTGGGAAAAAAAGGCCATGAGTGCTTTCTTTCTGAAAGTGTCACAAAGACACCAGAGGTGACATTTGCTGAGACAGTGAGGCTGAGATCTCCACTTCCACAGGGGAGTGGAGATGTGGAAGAGGCTGCCCTGTGTGGAGAAAGACAGGGCAGCGCATAGGGTGGTGGGAAGGTGGAGTTGCTTTGGCCTCATTAGCCTGCACATAGAGTGAGGCTTCGGCATTTGGACTCACGTATAAAGGAGAGCAAGTGGACTTAAACATTTACAAAGCTGTATTATTTTAAACAATTTTTTCAGAGTCATGAGATGAAATCCTTCTCCCAGCCCACTTGAGGCAAGAGGGTAGGGAGCAGAGTAGAATTATACAGTGAAAATGTGCAGGCATCAAGCTCTTTCCTTGTCATTTTCTATAATTGCCTTGTGGCCTTTAATTAGTGAGCCTCGCAGAGAAGTAGGCCCGGGAACATGGTGTGGCGGGCGCCACTTCTGCACAGTGCATCTTGAGGCACACAGCCACCCTCTGAAAGCGTTCCAAAAGGCAAACAGCTTGAGAAAGTTTGCAAGTTGAGGAAATGAGGATTTTCAACTCAATAACAAAATAGAAAAAATAGCCAGGAGATGGGATTTGGAGTTCCAGATCTCTACCTAAGGACCTGATGGCATGAGATGAGTCATGTAGGGTCCCTGTCGCTTGTATATGCAGCACCCCATCCCATGCACTGAGGGCATTCCAAGTTTTCATTTCCTTGGGGTCTCCAGCACCCCCATTCCACATCATCATGCTGTACTTCACTGCCCCTGTAAAGAAGGTGAGGAAATCTCCTGGCACACAGAAGGCTGTAAACTACAAAAGAAGGCAGGCAGGAAATAAAGAGGCAGAAATGGGAAACAGAAACTTTCTGGAGCTAGGATGCAAGGCAGAGCAGACCAGAGAAAACCCAGCCAGTACTCTTCTCTAAATCAGAAGGTGTGCTGTGAGTGAGGCTGGTCACAACCGTGCATGGCAGTCAGTTCCTGGCTTCTCAAGGTCTTTCTCTGGAAGAGCCTGGGCTCTAGCTCCAGCTGGCCGTGTCCCTCAAGCATGGCCACAGTGTGGAGGTGCAAAGAGTAACATCCCAGGGGCTGCACACTGGCATGGGGCAGAGAAAGGGGACATCTCTGGGCACTCTGGGGCTGGGACCAGGGGTTAGAGGAAGCCAGAGACCTGGTGGCTGACCCTTACTAGAGGGCAAGCAGGGACCAAGACTTCACCTGAGATCTAAGACCACTGGAAGACACTCAGGAATGCAGGAAACATCAAATCATCCTCATATGTCCACTCAGAACAGCGGATATGTGCTATCCCTGCCAGCTCTATGGGGTACATTAAGAACTAAGGGGCCTCTTGGAGCCGGCATCTGTCTGGATTTCCTTTCTGCCACTTCTGTGACCACAGAGGTACAGAACCCACAGCGGCACCCTCTCAACACCTCAAGGAAAAAGGAAAGGAGGTTTCTTTTGGGTGAGGAGGAAAGCAGGATGGAGCAAGGGCTTGTGTTTTCTTCCCTCAGCTCGCAGCCCCAGCATTTCCGAATGGGGCAGACTTTAGAACAAAGTGACTTGCCTTTCGTCAGCAGCTTGGTGGATGTTTTCCCACCCTCAGTGGGAATGAGAGCAATGCAGGTGAACTGCAGTGGAGAAAAATTATTGTTTCATACACTCAGGTTGTACACAAACTTTTAATTCATCCCGTAAACAGATTGCATATTTCCTGCCTGGCTCTGGAGAGAGAGATAAATAAATTGTTTCTTCCCTCAAGGAGTGTCAGGGTTTGGGGTTTTTGTAAGGAGAACAATATACTACATGGCACATTTTATAATATTATTCTATAATGAATAACCCAAGAATCATATACAAGTGCAGGAAATCTATCCACCCACCTAATACTAAAAAATCCAGCCGGGGGCCTGAATTCTAATATCCTACATGAGTCCAGCTGAAGACCTAGAGCTCCCAACAATGCCTCCTACAAGTCCAACTGGAGCCCTGGAGCCCACAACAAGTCTCATGCAGATCTGCACTGGGAAGGCCCAAAGGTCAGTGGTGCAAGCTAGGAAGTCTGTGCCAGTGGGATGAAGGATCTGTGCCAGCAGGCTGAGGGAGCTGCTCTGGAGCCAGGAAGCAGTGCTCAAGGGAAGAACCAGAGCTCCCCAAAAGTACCACAGCCATCCTCAGCAACAGTGGGGTCCCGAGCTCCTTCAGTGATGAAGAAAGCTCCACGAGGCTGAGCAGGGCACCACCTTCCCCTCCAGATCCAGGAAGTGATGCTCAAGATGAGGACCAAAGTTCTCCAAAGCTCACTGGGAAAACCGGCATGACAAGGTCCCCCAGCAGAACAGCGCAAGATACCCAGCAGCCTCCAACAGCTTCCACAGTTCTCCAAACAGCATCCCCAACAGCATTTCGGCAGCTTCTCCTGTTCTGCCTTTATGCTGCTGGCAACAACCCTCAGGTGGCCTCCTGCACCTAGCACTATGCTAGTTTAATTCAGCTGGTCTAATAAATTGACCACCAGGTATAAATCCACTGCAAGAAGCTTAGAGATTGGGCTGGGAGGCACCATCCACAAGTCCAGTGTGAGGTAGCAATGCTGTGATAGAGACAAGTCTCGGTGGCCTTGGGAGCCCAGAATAAAAACCAAGGCCCTTGTCCTGCCCAAGTGGACAGGCCCAGAGGACCTGCTGGACAGGTGGTGCCGACTTGGGTCTCCACATGCATGGGGAGTGGCTGGGTGGAGCAGGAGTCAGAAATCGTTGTGTTCCTCCCTTGAATATTTGCTGGGATACAGATACAGAAACAGGTTTGCACAACGGGGACGCCACAGTGAAGGAACAGATGCGCTCTCTGTCCCTGTGGCATTTTTGCTCCACTATGGAAGACAGAGACAGCAAAGAAGCTAGGAAATGTGTGACACGACATCAGTCAGGGATACAGCAATGAAGAAAGAGCTGAGTAAGAAGGCCGAGCACAGTGGTGAGCAGAGGCAAGAAGAGAGCAGAGGCCTCGCTGTGTGCTGTGGAAGAACGAGGCTCTGCGGAGGTGAGGCACAAGGGGAAATCCATGGTCGAGACAGAAGGAGCAGTGAATGCAAATGTCCTACGCCTAGAATTTCCTTGGCAAATTCAAGAAGCTGTCAGCAGCTTGGAGCACAGTGAATGCCAGACAGCAGTGGTGCTCAAGGGGACCCAGAGTGGCAGGTGCGTCTCAGTGTCCCTTTGTCCAAGTCCTTAGAATGCACTGTGCCAACAGAGAACCCATTGTGCACGGGGACTGCGGGCAGTGGGGTGGGTCAGACTGGGGTCACAGTCGCTGTAGAGTGTGCTGTTTGGCAGTGCTTGATCCTGGCAAAGATATCACGCATGCGTCGGGCGGGGAGTTCATAGGGCGTTCTGCATCTTCCTCTCAATTTCGCTGTGAACCTAAAACTATATTTTATAAAGACAAAAAAAAAAAAAAAAAAAAAAAAAAAGGAAGAGAAAACGAAAGCAAAAGGAGAAAAGGGACACCAGGAGGTGAATGCGTGGGGTAGGAAGGAGGAGTGAGCGGGGTAGGTGGTGTCTGGGGTTCAGAGGGCGCCATGCTGGCCTCTCAGGGCTCTGGAGTTTCTGGGGTGTGTGGCTGTTGAGGCAGGAAACAGCATCAGGTCTAACAGACATCTATGTGTGTGTGTTGTGTGTGTGTGTGTGTGTGTGTTACGATGTATAGAATATAGCATTTGCCACTTTAACCATTTCGATCACATTCACACTATTTATTGGGAACCAGCCCCACCGCCTGTTTCCAGAATGGTTTTATTATCTCAGACACATTGTGACCATTACGTAATGATCTGAATCGTGTTTTTGTACACCTGCCGTATCATGGCAGCAACTCCATCTTATCTAGTAGTATCTGGCATTTTCTAGGCACAACGACAGGGCTTATTAAAGAATTAAAGAAAGGTCCTATCAGCACAGTCTGGGAAGACTTCCAGGCCGAGGAAAAGTTTCCCCAGAATGCTGACGGCTGACTAAGATTTCTCTAGGTGCTGAGGTAGAAAGGGCATCTCCAGCCAGGGGATGACACACAGAAGGTGAAGCGCTGCTTGCCACCTCAAAGGCCAGCTTCCTTCATCAGACCCACAAGTTTGATTAGGTTAGCGCAGTGCAGAACTGAGATAAGTATGGGCACTTCCCAGCCTCTCCACTCAGATCAAGGCAGACACATGACTGCTGTGGTAATGGCTCCTTTTGTTTGCCTTTTGTTTTGTGTTGTTTTTGACACTAGGGATGAAACACAAGGATACAGACATGGGGCTGGAACCCATTTCACAGCCATTAAAGGGGGGCAAGAATGTTATGGAACACATGGCACTTACATTTTTGAACCACAATAAACAATTTTTTGAACCACAATAAACACTGTGTGTGTTGTTTTTGTGCATGTGGGAGTGTGGATACAGAGCCAACTGCAAAGTTTCAGTGGGGGTTTTGTTACTCAGAATTGATCAAGCCTCACTGATACGGTTTCAAAGCCATCTGAGATGAAGGTGACAGAGACAGTTTAAGCTAAAGAAGGCCCAAGTCAGCAGACAGGAAGTGCTTATTAGACAACTCCCATTGCCAAGGCAGTGCCACACTGGATGATCTAGGTGTGTAGCAGCTACCGTGGAAGGGAGAATGCCAGAAGTCCTGTTTTGGGGGACTTGGACAAAGTGCTAAAACAAGCGAACGGAAGAATAAAGAGGATTAGTATCCTTGATCCTGGTCAGATGTCTTTGCCCTTCATGGGAAAGTAAGATTTTCATTGCCACAGCCAGGAAGCTTAGGGCTGGAAATTGTTAGGTGTGACCTGGCCCCAGGCTAGAAGTTAGCGTTGCAAGAAAGAACGGGCAGTAACGAAGAAAATATAAATGTATGATCATAAAATGTAAGCAACAATAGCAACATAGGAAAATCCATGAGGATGTAGCGTAAGTGTAAGGCACCACAGAAGAGAGGCCTCTGGAGGCCCAGCTCCGGGGCAAAGCTGGTCACCTTGGAGGGAAACTGCAGGAAAGCAAGTGCAAAATGTTACAAGGAGCTCCTTGAGTGGCTGGGCAAAGTTCTTCCTTATTGAGCAATCCTAGCTAAAAGTGCAGAAGGAATTAGGCAATCACCATTTGGCAACTCTTTCTGGGATGATAGATTTAGCTGACAACCATTAGCGATGGCAAAAACACCATGAGAGGAAAAACTGATAGAGAGTGTCATGATGGACCAACAGACTGAGACAGCTGCATGCGGCCCGCTTCAACGCCACCAAGCGTGAGACGGCCAGACAGTATCAGTCTCCTAAGGAGATGCTCTTGCAAATGCACAAAGCTACCCATGAATCCAATCCCAAAACACTATAATCCCAATCTCATCACAGCCAGATCCATTGCCGGCAAGAATGGAAGCTGGAGAAATGCGACAACTGACCACACTAGAAAAGGTGACAAGACAAATGGCTGGCTGTATTCATCAGTGAGAAGCAGATGCCATGTTCCAATTGGGTAATGTACGACAAGCTGGTAGGAGGACCATTTATGTAAATTTGGGCAGAACGTAGAGAAAGCACAAAGGTAGCAGAGAGCCAGGTTTAATTTCAGTTCAATGCTAAAGGGAGGAGGAGGAGCCTCTACTGTAATGGGGGCTAAGGAGAGAGGAAGAGACAGCAAGATGGGCTGGGAAGAGCACCCCATTACAGGCCAGTTGTTGAGGAAAACAGGCTGCAAAGCCACGTCAGATACTGACTGTCACACTCTATATAGAGTCGAATGCAACAAGGAGTCAGAAAGGTTCAATCTATACACAAATTCAAAACTCTTCATTTTAACTGATAATTCTCCAACATAAAATTGAGTATTGATAAAGCATATTTTAAACTTGAACTAACAGCTTGTGTTTCCAAGGTCACACCTGGCTTTCAACCCAATCCCCACCGACTAGGTAGTGTACTTGAAAGTCATAAGTCTAGTTCAGAGATCCATTGTTTGTTTATTTGCTTGGTGGCCATGTTGGGGATTGAACCCAGGACCTTGCACATGCTAGGTGAGCCTTCTTCCCCAGAGCTACTTCTATCCCCTGACCCTGTAGTTGAGCTGCCTGAAACCTTGAAGTTGCCCTTCTAGCAAGAGCCTTGGCCTGATTCATCAAGCACTGTGATCTAACTCGCTCCTGCCTCGTGGTGAACCCTAGCTACACTGGGTGTCCTCAGGGTCTACCTCCTTTACTCTCGGGGAGCAGTGACATTTGTGGCTCTTATGCTCTCCTATTCAGTTGCAGGGATCAGAATCTACTCTGTTTATTTGTTCCAGGCCATTAAATGATTTCAGAAGCAGTGGCAGGCCTGGCAAAATAAAACTCTTCGGGAGAACTAGAAAAATCTATAAGACTAGAGTTCAGGCAGCTTAAGTGGCTTCCACATTAGTGTTGTGTCCAGTGGGCCTGGGGCCACCCACCCACCCTCAAATTTTCCAGGGCTTGTCTCTCTATCCAACTTAGGAAGCAGAAGAGCAGTCAGAAGGCAAAACATGGTGCCAAGTTCCTTTGCAGGAGGAAGCAGTACAGAGCCAGTCCGAGAAGCAGCGGCCTCTGAGCCTCCTGATAACCACAAACTATAGAGCCACAGTCCTGTGTTAAATGGGGTAGAGACCCAGGGACCCACCTCCTTTCTCTAAGTGTAGTGGCACTTGATTGAGTAGGCAGCTTGTTGCTAAGGGTTTGGGTTTTATGGGTTATTAGAGAAACCTGGGTAAGCATGGCAACGCACACAAGGAGGAAGTAGCATAGACAGCATTGCCTGCATGGAAGCAGAAGTAAAACACGGACTGCCTGCTTCCGAGCTAAACCACAAAACCATCTGAGTCCATAGTTTCTTTTATTCTCTAAAAGGGCCCACATCCCTATCCTAACAATAACAGCGCCGCTGGTGTAGTAGTACCATGCAAGATTCCCCTATCCTAACACTGCCCAGGGCTCCCATCTTCCTCTACATTCTCCCCTCTAGAAATGATCACCCAACTGCTCTTGGGGTTAAGGCAATGACCGCTCTGGCTACTCCCAGTTGAAAGAGGATGTTAGTTGGGGTAGTGAATGGATCCTGTCAGGAGGCCGATCTAACGGGCTACAGTAGAAGGAAGGAGGCATCCACACACCATTGATGCCCTCTAAAACGAACCAGCTAAGGCAATTAGGCACATTAAAAAGCGCCAAAAAACACAACAGTAATGTAGGAGTTAAGGGTTCCAAGAGAGGAAGAGGCTCAGTGGACATAGAGGACAGCTGGATTTTGCCCTAGGATTTTTTTTTTTTTTCCAGAGTCTGTAGCTCCTGGTTGTGGAGCCATTGAGCTTCGTCTGAGGTGACACTGGTTCAGTTCCTGATCTGCTGCAAGGTGTTGACATAAATACAACAAGTGCAGCTGAGGACTGCACAGACCCTGGCAGGTGAGCATCCAATCCAACGCCTGCCCATGGTCCAAAGCCCACCAGCCAGAGTCCACTGACCACTAAAGGTCTCTGAAACTACTGCTAGAAGACTGCACCACCTCCATAGCTGCCACAGTCAGTGAGATACTTCATTTGTACCATGTTGGCAACAACTCCATACAGTAGTACACCCAGGGCAACAATCAAAGCAGTTATTTTTAGTACAATGAGAGTTACAGGCTTGGTTTTTTTTCATGCAACTCCGATGTCAGTTCCCCTGTTGTTAAACTGTTGGTACCTCTTTCCTGAGGACTGGCTAAGAGCTCTAAGCCCCTTTACTTGGTCCCAGTGGGATTAAGTTCCGAGTACCCCAGCAAAACCAGGGATCCAGACATCAAATTTCCCACTCCCTATCTATCTGAGATGTTTTGCCATCCATAAAACAAACACCCACTTGGAACACAAAAGAGCTGGACCCCACCCTCAGGCTCCCCCAGGAAAGATACTGTATTCTGTGCCTCCTCCTGCATGGTTGCTCCATATTCTTCCATCAGGTTGGTATAAAGATGTTTGAACTAGCGTTCAAACTGGGGGTCTGTCAAGTTCTTGCTCCCAAGATTTGATGCCATCGTTTATTACATAGGACCATGGCCATGACCCCATTATGAAGGTGGCACATTTCAGTTAGAAACACAGAACATGAAAAGTATTAGAGAGGGCAGTGGGAGTTCCTGCAAGGGGTACCAAGTACACCTGTTGGGCTGGAAAGATGAGTTACTAGGGCTTAAGGCAGGAGATGAGTCTGGGGTGACAGAAGTCCATATTACTCACCACAGACAAGTACTAATTTTTATCTCCCTCAGTTGTCTATGGGGTCCAATAAGGGAATGGAGAAATTGAAAGATTTTCTTATAATAATTATATTTCTGGGGCTCCTAGAAGACTGGACCTGTAATATTGGAGGTTGAGAAATAGTGCTGGGCCCTCAGAAGCACAGCCAGCAGTTGGGGTATCCCCTAGCCAGAGCTTTTGCCAACCTGATCATGAAGTTATCTTTCCAAGGAAGCTGTTTGGTGGTTTTCCTCAGAAAACACCAAATTGAGGAAGAAGAGAGTGAAAAACACATCCAGAGACTCATTTGGAACAGCAGAAATGATCTTACCCTTGGGGCAGGAAGCAAGCAGATCAGAGATAAATCAAAACTGCAAGAGACCGCAGCAGAAGGCCCAACCAAAGCAGAGGGTGTCTGAGGTTTTCATGATCAACAAACATTATTTACCTCACTGCCTTCTGAAGAGAGATTTGAGGTTTCTGGTCTCACAAGTGTGGACTCAGATGTTATATTTCAGGCCATAGCAGTGGGGAATTGCTCTCTGGGTTTCCAGAAGAAGTCCATGGTGTCACCAAGGAATAATATATCCAGGAGTTGTGCCCTGTCCCTTAACTGAAGCAGTGTGCAAAGAATCCCTGTGCAGGACTCTCCCAACTGGGTTTGCTTATGTCCTGTCTGTACAGAGCATTGACCAGTACTGGGTTCTGGGCCGAAAGAGAAGCCTGAGAGGTGGAGTGGGTCTGGGGTCCAGTTATGTCTCAGCAGACAGGATTTGCTGGAACTAGATAAAGGGCCACACTGGCCTCTAGGCTCCCCTAGTCTCATCAACTTAAGTGTCCTTTCTGAGGAGGTGTCTCCCATTCAGGAGTTCAAAGGGGGTCACCGCTGAACCCTGGGTGTGTTTCTGGCCTGTATGAGGTAGCAACTGTTTTCAAGGGGCGTTATGTTCCTTGACAACTTAAGAAAGTGCCCTTTGAGCACCTCATCCCCTGTTCTGCCTGTTGTGATGACTGTTGTGGCCAGGCACGGTGTAATGGTGATCAATGCCGAGGGCCTTGGAGATGCTTTGGGTGGCACTGGAGCGAAAGGTGGGGGCCACTGTCACTTGGGAGGCTATGAGGAACCTCTAAGCTGTGGAAGAATCTCATGGACAAGAACTCTAATGACCTCTCTTGCCTTCGCTGACCTGGTAGGATAAGCAAACCTCTACCTGTCAAATCAAGACCAAGAGAAACTGGCTCTCTTGGCCTGCTAGTAAAATCAAGCCATTCATCTTCTCCAGGATAGGCACCTCAATTCTGTTCTCCCCATGGTTGTCACTGAGAATTTTGTGGTTTGATTTTTAAGTGCAACTCACAACCTGTTATATGACTCTGTTTAACTCATTTTCCTACAAGGCCCTAGTAACCAGGGTGAGAATATTTTTTCTGTCCCAAGTTGCAGATGTCATGAATGCCACTGATTATTTTCTGGGCTATTCAGTTAGGTAGAAAGAAATGCCTATCAGGGGTGACCCATCATTTGTCAGCCATAAATGCTTACTCTGCAGCCCTCAGCCAGCCTGAGGACCTGAGCAAGGGGCCATTAATTATCCCTTTTGGGCACTAGTACACAGAGGCAAAGGACCTGAGTCTAACACTCCCAAGTGGCCCATCACTGATTATCCAGCCCTCCTGACCTCTTCCTGAACAAAGGCGTTGCCATTTATAAAGATCTTGTCCTGAGAGCCCTTGAGAGCCTGATCAGATAGTCTGGTCAGAGAGTCCTTGTCCCAAGTACTGAGTCTGGATTGTGAGCTTAGTGCACACAATGACATGCTCAGCTCCTTGGGAATGGGTAGGGAGGTAACCAGGTTGAGTCCCCAGGTCTCAACAATGAAATTAAGATCCTTTCATAAGAGGACTTAGGATTTTAAAATCTGGTCATCTGATACCCAAGGATGAATTGGTCCATTGTGAATCCTCTCAATGTCATAGGAAGACTCCACAGTAAGTGCCCATTTCTGGGTGAATTTGTAGTCTTCAGAGACAAAAATACCCATACCAGCTAATGCCTATAAACTACCTGGCCAGCTCTTTGCTTAAATAAGCTGGTGGCCAGGTCCCAAGGACTGAATGAGATCCCCTAGTATACCTCCCTGCCACTTTGTTAGGCAAAGGGACTGCTTATCTTGATTGGAGACTCCCAGAGTGGGGACCACCTGAAGGCCTCACTTTGTCTTAAAAGGCCCAGTTGGTTTCAGAGTTCTAAGAGAGAAGGTCAGTTCAGGTCTCTGGGGCCTCGTTGAGAAGCTGATAGAGAGACTTAGCCTGTTTAGCATGTCTTAGAGTCCAGAGCTTACAACACCCAGTGACTCCCAACCAGGCTTTCAGTGGCTCACCATGCTTCGGCTGTGGAAAGCCCATCACAGGCTGCATCTTCTCAGGACTTAGAGCCCTCTTGCCATGTGAGATGAGCAATCCCAGGTAAGTAAGGGTCTGGCAGATCTGATTCATTCACAGGTGACCCAGAAATTGAGGACTCTGTGCTCCTTTGTATTGTAGCTTAAGCTTCCTCACAAAACATCAGATATTGTAGGAGAGTAATTTTTTCCTCTTTCCATTTTAAAAGATCTTGGCCCAAGGCTAAACCAACAAAGGAGGGCTGTCACTAAGGTGCTGAGGAAGATATTTGCAGGTCAAGTTCCCACAAGTAGGAGGGATTTTCAAATGTAAAAATATTTTGGTGCATAGAGGTAAAAGGATACAGACATCAGAGGAAGTCATCCTTGAGATGCAAGCCTAGCTAGCTGAGGCTGGAATTTGAATCAACATTGTACGGAATATGGGAACCACTTGGTGCAACGTGGACACCACTGCTTTATTGATGAGGTGAACGTCCTGGACCAATCTCCACTTGGTGAGTCCTTTTCTTACTATAATGATTGGACTGTTGTAAGGGCTGAGGGCCTCCCTGAGGAGTCCTTATTGTAATAGTCCTTGAATAATGGCTTTAGCCTTTTTCTAATCTCTTAGTACATGGGAACACAGCTTTTGATGAGGGAAGCACATAGAATTGTTAAGGTAGCTAAGGACAACAGTGTTCCTCAAGGCCTTTCCTATTGGTGTCCATCTATCTACACCATTGGGTCCACTTGTAACTTCTGAAGAGAGAAAAATCAGCACAGGGCTAGGTCCCAGAGGAAGCAAGATTTGGATTTGGGCTCTTGACAACAAAGCCTTCTTGTGTCGTGGGGCTGGGATCCTAGGTATTATTAAGAAGGAAGGGGCAGAGCCAGTCAGATAGCTCAGCAGACAAAAGTGCCTGCTTAGGCAGAGTGCGGCACTTGGGGTTCAATCCCCTGCATGCCAGGCTGGATCCCCCCAGGGTGCACTGAGATGGTGATTGAGACTGGGTGTGTGAGACCTGTAGACCTTGTACTAAATATGAAGAAGAAGAAGGAAGAAGAAGAAGAAGAAGAAGAAGAAGAAGAAGAAGAAGAAGAAGAAGAAGAAGAAGAAGAAGAAGAAGAGGAAGAAGAGGAAGAAGAGGAAGAAGAAGAAGAAGAAGAAGGGGAAAAGTGGAGATCACCCAACCACAAGCCGTAGGTTGGGAAAATAATCTCATGGGGCTCCCTGAGATCTCATGATCTCACTATAGTGCACATACAGCATGACCCAAGGGAAAAACCAAGAACTGAAAATCTGGTGTCAATATCAATGAAGAAATTGACAAACCAGTCCCCCAATAACAAATCAGCCTGGAGCTCCTCCATAGGTTGGATAGGAGTGAGGGGTCCTGGACACTGACCCCCAGGGACTCTCACTGGGCGCTTCTTAAAGGCCTCTATGGCCATCTCCTGTTCCCAGGAATACAGAGGCAAGTAGAGCAGGGCCCAGGAGGCCCCGAATGAGTCCTTCTTCACAGAATGACTCCCTTTTTGACCTGGGGGCACTTGATTTTGAAGTGACTTGGTTTTTGACAAGGACAGTCCTTCAGGGTTGAGTTTGCTCCAATGGTCCCTGTAGATGTTTGTAGAGCTGCCACCAATTCTCTCTTATTTGCTTCTTTGTTGGGTCTCCGGGTCCTAGTTGTAAAAAGCATCTTTGAGATAATCATCTATTCCTAGCCAAATTCAGAGCTCCCGACAACTTGAGGAGCTAACAGCTAATGTAGAGGGATGCTTGAGTCAAGAATTTATCTTTAATAGGACCTCTCCCTCACAATTCTCAGGACCCAAGAGCCTACCTGCAAAGCATACTTGCTTTGCCATATTGTTTTTTCACCTATAAGAACCCTGACAGGGGCTCTTTTTCATCTGACTGGTTTTGGTATAATGTACTGGTTTTACTCTAGGTGTCTTTTGTCCCTTCTTGATGTAGTATGGGAAGTGCAGTTGAGCCCTTTCCCAATCTGGGGGTCTCATGGAAGAGCACACTTCCAACCCCAAGGGGACACATGGGGTATCTTGTCCATCTGGGACTGAAAGCACATTTTCCAGTTGGATTCGTGATATGACTTTCCAGCCCTCACTGCAGCTCCAAAGATTCCTGCTTTCTCTACTGAGTTTAAGGTCTCATTCAGAAGGAACATTGTACCCTGCCAGGTATCTGAAGATTCAGGTCATTCTTTCAAAGGCCCTAATGTATCCACTGGGCTCATCTGTGAAACTTTCCAGATTTGTGTGTTTTCCACCCAGAAATAAATAGGACCTGTTCTGGTTCCTTCCTCAAGTTGAAATGGAGGAGCAGTATCCTCTCTGAGGGGCCAGATTTACAGTGTGGCAGAGCAGAGCTTCTGTCCTTCCAAGCCCAGTCTTTTTTGCCTCCAAGTGTCTTCTCTGGTGTAGGGAATCCCTGGAAAGAGGCAGGTACAAATGCAACCAACAATGGCAGTTAGGAAACACTGAGAAACTCACTCAGGATGGTCTCAGAAGGTAAAAAAAAAAAGAAAGAAAAGAAAAAAGAAATGGACATAGGGCAGCTTACTCAATTTTTCCTCCGTCTGGCGAAACAAATCAAGCTGAAATACAGTATTGAAATTAAGGGAGCCCCTGGCAGCCCACTTTTTTCCATCTCTTAGGGAATACTTAACCCAAGCAATCATTGCAATAGAAAATAAGAGCCTTTTGCTTCTAAGTCAGAGGATCTAAATCCTTTTAGTGTTTGAGCACACATTCCAAGGGGCACTGTGGTAGAATGAAAAAGGGCCGAGTGCCATGAGTAGGAAAAAGGAAAAGGGGAAATACAGACAAGCTTGTATGAGCAGGAGCACGAGAGAGCCTCCCGCTCAGGCACCCCTGTCCGGGGGATCTCTTTCTACTTTGACAGGGTGATCCCATCCTTCCATAGGGCTTCACGCAGCCTAGGTTTTCCCTATGCTTGCCTTGTCCCCCCACAGCCAGGATGTATCTGCACCTTACCCGTGCACAAAATGGAGTTGTGGCTTGGTTTGGGCCCCAGACACAGAGGCTGTCTGCTTCAGAAGAGTCACTGGAAACTGCTTTCTGATCATAACTACAAAGGCTGCTTTTCTTTTATTTATTTATGTGTTTATTTGTTGTGTGTTTAGGGAAGGGTCTACAGGATGTTCAGGGTCTCACTACTAGATTGGACTTGTAGTGATCCACCTGTTTACAGCCTCCCAAGAGCTGTGCCACTACACCCAGTCTCAATTGCCATTTCAGTGAGCCCTGGGGGCAGGGCCAGCATGGCAGGCCTGGGGATCGAGCCCCTGGCCTCTGTGCCTGCTTACAGTTGCTTCAATCCACTGAGCTATTTAGCCAGCCCTCTTTTACTTTTAAACAGGGCCCATGTCCTACCTAAAGGTCTCATCTTTCCCTACATCAGGGAGCTGGCAGCCAAAGTGGGAACCTGCCTCTTGGTTGCTATCTTCCAGGATCAAAGTGACCCAATCAGCAAACAGACTCAGCCTAGGAGCTAAGATGACCATAGAGGCACAGAAGGAGGATGTGCCCCAGAAGCAAGGCTATGTGCGCATGGTGCTTAGTGGCACAAAAACAGGGAGGGAGGCCGCCACTCCAGTCCAGCCCCTGGGCCCTGTAGGACTTGCGTCTGCTGCATGGGACTGGAGCACACCCAGAACTCACATTACAAAGGTCCCAGGTAGTGTATTTTGAGCTTTTCACACTATTCTCCCTAGAGGGAAGTCAGAGTAGGTGTGAGGAGACAGTGGGTCTCATCCACCAAGCCCAGAAAACTCTGCTCTTCCTCTTCCCCTGCCAGGTCCTGCTAACCCTTAGATCCCGGGCTAGCTGAACTTGCGGAACAAGGCCTTCCCTGACCTCCGTTCTGCTTAGAAGCACTACCTCTTCCTTGTCTCTTGCTAGGAAGCCCCACCCCCATTGCCCTGTGACTTTCTATTGAAACTCATACTCATGCCCTCCAAAAACTTGTCTCTCTTTCCAGCTAAGCTCCAGGAGAGCAGGAGCCCTGCCTGGATCACCCTTGTATCCTTGACAGTGTCCCCAATGCCTGGCCCTCTGTGGTCTCTTTCTGTGGAATGAATGAATATATTGAATGAGTAAATAAATGAACACACAGGTCTGGCGAGATAGCTCAGTGGACTAAGTGCCTGCTTTGGCAGGTGTAGGTCCCAGGGATCCATGCTGTTAGCCCTGCCCCCAGGACACCCTGAGTCTGGGAGTGGTGGTGCATGCCTATAATCCCAGAGCTTGGGAGGCTGAAAGCAGGATCACTAGGAATCCTAACTGTGTACCAAATACATAAAATGGAAAACAACAACAACAACACACACACACATACACACACACACACACACACACACACAACAGAGGACAGGAGCAAGTATCCTGGGAAGAATGTGAAATAAGGCAACACAGACGCTGATGGAGAGAAGCTCCTTTGACATAAGAGAGCATTGCAGTGTCTGTGATCTGTGTCACAGGGAGCAGCTACACAAAAGATTAAGTGTAGATATTCTTTTAAATTGCTGCCAGGCTGGGTGTTGTTGGGGGAAAGCTATCACTTTTTTAAAAAAAGTTTCTCAACCAAGCATGGTGGTGTACGTCTGGATCCAGTATTCTTGGAGGCTGAGGCAGGAGCATTGTCAGTTCAAGCTCTGCCGGGGTAAGTTAGAGAGGGTCTGTCTCAAGACATTTATGACTCCCAGTGTGCAGTGCTGGCCCCGCCCCCAGGATGTGCTGAGAGGGCAAAGGAGACTGGATGTGGTGGGGTAAACTGGTAATCCCAGCGCTCCCAGCGCTTGGGAGGCTGAAAACAAGGGGATCACTACGAGTCTGATCTGTGTTGTGAGACTCTGTAGGCCCTGTACTAAATACATAAAATAAATAAATGAATAAATAAGTAAATAAAATAAAAACACTTAAAAAGGCCGGGGATGTGGCTTAGTGCCAAAAACTTGGGCTCGATCTGCCCCCTCTCTAAGCAGATCCAAATGGAATGAAATTCTCCAGAAAGCAGCATTGCCTGCTTGCTCACTGGTGTCTGTCTCCACAGAGCAGCGCCCCCGAGCCCCTTACCCTGAGGAAGCTAGAACAGATCCAGGAGATGCACCAGCCCTCAAAGAAATGAGGCCATCTTCACTCACAGGTTGCCATGGCCAATGTTCAGGAAAGAACGGGCCCAGGGCCAAGATCCAGCCAGAGGTGCGGCGGGCCTGACTAATGGACCCAACATGACAGTCAGGCTGTGGCTGGTCTGTTTGTTAGCATAGACCTGGGAGGGAGCCAGTCCCTGGAGGAGCTCCGTGTCCCTGAAGAAAGCTTTTAACTTGGTGGTGCTTCGAATCTGATTTAGAGCCAGGCTGCCTGCTGCTCCTTTCATCTAAGTAGAAGGAGAGTGATACTGAAGTGACATCTTGCTGCAGATGAATGCAGAATTCACTTCTGGATTTCAAGGCCTGTGGCCTCTTGCCTTGTGAACTGAGCTTCCAGACAGAGGTGTTGCCCCATGAGTTCAGAGCCTGCTGAGCTGGGCTGGGCTGAGCCAGGTGATCAAGGGCAAAGTATGTGCTATGGGGTTTGCTCGTGACACCCACGTCTACCATCACAGTCAACAGAACTGAAATTTCCAAGGTCGCAGAGAGTAGATGGGCTGAGAACCTGCATTGCAGCTGTGCATAAACATATGATAAACTGTATAAACAGCACTGTGCTCATGGGCACACAGGATCCTTCAGAACTAGTCCTGCCAAATCTGCCTCACTTGCCACTCCTCCTTCCTCCCCATCCAACCTAAGAAGGCTTTCCCCTCCCAGTGCTGCTTCTGCTTTTCTTTTCTTTTCTTTTCTTTTCTTTTCTTTTCTTTTCTTTTCTTTTCTTTTCTTTTCTTTTCTTTTCTTTTCTTTTCTTTTCTTTTC
>PVKA01022854.1:0-36481 GCA_004027165.1 Ctenomys sociabilis | reverse complement strand
AAAGTGATAGTTATGCAGGACTATATAAAATATATTAGATGAACCCTTATTTAAAAGGTCATTAAAAATTGCTATGAAACAGTACCGATCTTATGTCACGTTATACACTTTTTTTTTAGATATATGTGTGTGTATGTGTGTATAAACGACAGGGAAGAAGTAATATTCTGGGATCAGAAAATAGAAAAATATTTTCTAAAGTTTCTAATACTAGGAGAAGATATCGTATGATGTCTTTTAGATAAATTATAATTCAAAGATATAGTATAAATCTTAAAACAAAAATTAAGATTAAGCAATATTCAGAAAATTAAATACTAATTTATTAAAAATTAAATGTTTCAAAACAATTGCACTAAGAAAAAGTTTTCATGATAGCATAAAAGTACTAAGAATAAAACATAAGATAAATACTGGAATGACATATAAATGACCACTTCTACAGCTTGGGGATGGGATATCACACAAATTTCTAGTGTATTGTGGACATGGATAATGACCATGACACTTACTAGTGGCCAGGTGTCACTTGAACTACAGCTATTTCCTTGAAATCCACCCTGTAGACCCATATGGAATCATGACCCATAGGGTGCAAGAGAAATCCATTTGTAGAGTGTGCTGATGGACATATTTTGCTGCTGCACACAAAAGGATAACTGAAAGACTATTCAAGTATACCTCTTATTCTCCTGTGTTTTAATTGTTTGCCATATTTGGTGGGTTCTTTCCATTCTTGCCCATGGGGTTGTGATCATTTTGCTCCCTCTTTAGAACATCATTTAGTAGTCTGTGTTGGCTTGGCTCTGTCATCATGAAATTCTTTAGTTGTTCTTTGTCATGGAAGTATTTTACTTCTTCATTATACTTGAAAGAGAGTTTTGTAGGGTATATGAGTCTGGGTTGGAATTTGTTTTCTTGAAAGACCTGAAGTACTTTGCTCCATGCTCTTCTTTCCTTGATGGTTTGTAAAGAGAAATCTGCCATATTCTGATGGGTTTTCCTTTAAATGTGATCTGTTTCTTTTCTTTAGTGGCTTTTTGTATACTGTTCCTGTGCTGAATTTCAGGGATCTTGATTACTATGTATCTGGGAGTGGCTTAAATTGGGTTGATGTTATTTGGAGTTCTATATGCTTCACTTCCTGAATGTCATATTGTTGCCTCATATTTGGGAAGCTTTCTGCTATTACTTCTGCCCATATTCTTTTTATGCCATTTGTATTGACTCCTTCCTTCTCATTGATGCCTATTAGTCTCACATTGTTCATCTTTGCATTGTCTTGCAGGTGTTGAATTATTTTTTCTGCATCCTAGCTGTTTTAAAGAGATCTTTGCTTACTTTTTCACTAGCTGCAATGGTGTCTTTAAGGCCAGAGAGTCTATTTTCCCTTTCACTCAAACGGATTTTCCAGCTCATGATTGAGGTTTTAATTTCCTGTACATCACCTTGAATCTGTTTTATACATTCTATTTTTTCCTATGTTGCTTATTCATGCATTCCATCAGTTTTATATTCTGTTTTATTTTTTTATCAGTATATTCTTTAGAAGCACTTAGTACTTCTTTGATTATAGTTATCACTACATTTTTTACTTCAGATATTATTTCTGATCTGATTCCTTCTATACCTTTCTGCAGTAGTTTCTTTACTTCAAACTGCACTATTTCAGAGATTTCAGATGCATAATTTCCAGTTTCCTCTATGGTAGTGTCATCTACATTTGTACTGGGTGGACTTGGGGCCTGAGACTGCTTTTTATTCCTTCTCTTTGTCATTTTGTATACCACTAACTTTTGACTTTTAGTGTAGAGCTTAGATAGAGTTATTACCTTAGCACCAGGTCTGGATCTACGAAGTTCAGACTCTTCCAGGTGGCTGTGGCTTGGGTCTGGTTGCTGTGCTCCACTTCTTCCTGCTGCAGCCTTGCAGATGAACCTCTGTGTCAGTCTGGCAAGATGTTCTACTCCTGAATCAGCTGGGTGTCACTGTGGCAAGTTGTTATACTCCTGAATCAGCTGGATGAGTCTTGCCTCTAGCCTCTTTTCAGAGAGTTCTGCTGAAGGCTTCCATGCTGGGCCTGCACTCTGGGTCTATTTAGCATCCAGTGGTCTGTACTCTGGGTTGCTTCAGGATCTGGAAGCCCAAGCAGTCTCACTCAAGTTACTCTTTTAATAGTATATCAAAATATAAAATACAAGTTTATGAAGGGTTGTCTATGTATCTGCTTGTTCGAAGCTACTTATCCTCTCCTTAGGACTATCCTCTCCGTAGTAAGCATTTTATAAATATTTGTTGGATAAATGAATTCCTACCACTGTGAAAAAAGAATTTAAGTACCCTGTTTTGAGAAATTTAACACAGTAGAGAACATCCTCAAATGTGAAATATATAGTGATTTTTAATTTAAAATATGTATTAGGAAAAGAAATTTCCAGTAAAATTATAATTAGGTCAGTGTGATAAATGATATGCTAGGGAGTTTAAAATCTTTCCAATAAAATATATTATTTCTGAGTGACTCTACAATACTTTCATGGGCCTCTGAAGTTTTCTGTGTTGTTTTTGTTTGGGGGGGTTGGATGTGGTTGTCTTTTTGAGACAGTGTCTCTCCATGTACTTCAGGCTGACCTTGAACTCACTTTGTAGCCCAAGCTGGCCTGCAATTCACAGCACTGCTCCTGCCTCAGCTTGCCAAGTGCTGGGATTAGAGGCATGCGCCACCACGCTTGGCTAGGCCTCTGTAGTCCTGTAGAGCACTTGAAGAAACAAATGATAAGGGAAAGAGCAGCACTTTGACAATGAACAGATTGAAGGTAAGATGAAGGGCTGGGGAGATAGCTCAGTAGAATAAACACTTGCCTGGCAAGAGCAGGGTCTTGAGTTCAATCCCTGGTACCAAAAAATAATTAAGATGAAAATATCTGAACAATCTTCAGCCATAAGAAGAAATATTATCTAAGCTTAAACAGACCTTCCTTAGGATACACTGACCTCTATTAGAAGCCATATAAACATCCACACTTTTCCATTAAAATTCCAAACAAATGTTCCCCAATTTTTCAGTTCAGTAAAAACAAAACGCATTTGTTTCTCTAACTGTCTTATACACACCTCAAATCTGGCCTGCACTTGGCTACTCAGTGTTTCTACTCTACTCTAGCCCCATGCTGGCTCTCTCCTCCCAACAGGCTCTTTCTAATTACCTGGGCCTTGTTGCCCAGACCCTTTCTGGGGAGGCAAACAGGAGTTGTGGCAAATGGTTGATACAGCAGACAGCCTGAGACTGCTAGAAAGCTTCACATATGAGGTGACAGTGCTGTGGTGGGTGGTAAGGCATTTAAAATCTGTCTTATGGTTTATAGATTGCTCATGAGCTGGAGCACTCCAACATGTTGCAAGCCAATGCAGCACACAGGATTTAAAACTATGGTTAGATCTATTTTGAGATGTTAAATTGAGAGATTCAGCAATTATTGATATAAAACTGCCCCGACTTGCAGATTAGCAAAGTGTGCTGCTCTTCCATTATATGCTCTGAAGAAAAGTGGCTGGCCATACACCTTTCCAATTGGACAGGCACTGGATGTCGCTCAAAGTCACTTCCTATCACTTTTCCCTGACAACTCTTTCTCTATTCAGACCCAAGCTGTCAGTAAGATTAGAGTAAGACTAATCTTACTATAATCCAATCTTACTAGTATATCCAATCCAGAGCACATTCATTACTATCTAAAAGAGAGAAGTTAATAATGAGTTAATAAATAAATAAATAAATAAATAAATAAATAAATAAATAAATAAATAGAACAAAGGAAGACCTTCAAAAGTAAAATAAAAGGGTAAGACTGATGGTTTTCTGACTTCAGAGGCCTGTACTTAAAATGCAATCAGAGCAGAGCCGAAACACAGTAGCCAGTAAACAGTCTTTAAATGAACTTTTCCAGTTTCTTTTTTAAGCCTATGTACAGATATAGACAGGAATTAGAACTCCACTCATCATATATAAGAGGCAGGGTTTTCAACTGCAGATAAATCACTAGCAGTGACTCCCATTACTACCAAGTACATAGCTAAGAAGACAAATAAAATCCAAAGAGGTGGCAGGTTCTAGAACTCACAATAATTTGTTCAATTGGAATTACAAAATGACCTCCCAAAACAACTATTTTAGAGTTATAGCACAGATAAAAGGGTAAAAGGGTATTAGCTTCTTCAAAATATTGTGTAATTTTTTTTGACAGACTTAATTTATCTTATTTTTCTCATGTAAAAGCCCTTTATGTTGTAGCTACTACTGGAACTTGAATCCTCTGGACAGAGACTCTGGTGTGGCAAGATGGTTGGTAAATTCCTGATAGGGAGACTTGGTGAACACAGTCTCTTTCCAGAGGTCAGGGGTCAGATAGCTGTAGGTCTTGGAGATGGCATCAAAGGTGGCCTTAGCAAAGGCCCAAAGTAGCAGTGCAGCCCCTGGCAGGTGTAGCAGTCATCGATACCAGCCATCAGCAGCAGCTTCTTGGGCACAGGGGCTGAGATGATGCCAGTGCCTCTGGGGGCAGGGATCAGACGCACCAACACAGAGCCACAGCGGCCCGTCACCTTGCAAGGAACAGTGTGGGGCTTGCCGATATTGTTTCCCCAGTAGCCTCTCCTCACAGGGACAATGGAGAGCTTGGCCAGGATAATGGCCCCATGAATGGCAGTGGTAACTTCCTTGGAACACTTTACACCCAGGCCAACATGACCGTTGTAGTCCCCAATAGCGACAAAGGCCTTGAACCTGGTCTACTGGCCAGCACGAGTTTGCTTCTGCACAGGCAAGATCTTCAGAATTTCATCCTTGAGGGATGTGCCCAGGAAAAAGTCAATAATCTCAGACTCCTTGATGGGTAAGGAAAACAGGTAAATTTCCTCCAGGGACTTGATCACGTCTTTGACCAGTTGGCCCAGCTTGGTAACAGGTCTCCACTCTTTGTCCTCAGCCTTTCTGCCGCGAGCCCCACAGCCTTGGCCCCAGTCCCGGCTTCTGCTGCAGCCTCCACAGAAGCCGCCGTGGCCTCCCATGCCTGGGCCCCCCCGAGGCCTCTGGCCCCTCCTGCTGCACCAGCGTCATCCTCCATTTGGTGTTTCCCAGAAAAAGAAGTGTGTAAATTATTTATAAAAAATGAATGAAAAGTTTGCCCTTTAAAAAGATTTAAGAAGTCTTAACTACTATGAAACAAATTTCTTAAGATTTTCACTTCAAGTCAGGCATGGCGGTGCATACCTCTCATTCTAGCACTCTGACAGAATAAGGGATGAAGGTCATACATGTAAGCCCACTGTAGCAACTTAGCAACCTTGCAAGATCCTGCCTCAAAATAAAAATTTTAAAAAGTCTGGGGATATCACATAATATGAAGGTCATGGGTTCAATCTCCAGTAGAAAACAAAACACAAGATCATTTTTCTACCAAGTATAATTATCCTATGTACAGTGAAACTGCATGAATCCCTTTCCCAAAGTCTCAACAATTCCCACATTTTTCAAAAGCCCATGTCAAAGTCTTCCATGAGACATGAAGGGAACTTAGCTATAAACACATCTGTAAATCAAAAACAAGTTACATAAACCTGAGGTTCATTGGTTCAGGGTAAACATGCCCTTTCCAAAGGGGAGGATGAGAGGGATGGAAAATAACGGGACCATGGCGAGACTGAACTTCACAGGGCAGACATTAAGTACCTTGGCTGCCAGCAAGGACACACAGTGTCCTTGGTCGTGAAGTTGCTGCCCAGGGGACCTCCCATTTAGGCAGGATCCTCTCAAAGCCTACAGCTCTCCTCTACCATCACTTCCAACTTTCCGGGGCTTCTCCTGCATCTTCACCTTTATGCCACAACTTCATACACCCCTCATTCAAAGTAAATCACCAAGAAATAGCAGGCAGAAAAATGAGCCTTCTAACTTTATAAATATGAAAATAGCTACATTCACAACAAGCTTAATAACTAAATAGAAGGTTTGGCTTATGGTGAGAAAAACTTTTCTGTGAAGTAAAAATTGTAAGCCCAGGCTGCAGAGATAACTCAGTGGTCTAAGTGCCTGCCTGGCAAGTACAAGAACCAAGTTCAGTCCCCGGTACTGCATGCCATGCTGGCCCTGGAACCCAGCGCTATGCCAGTGGTACATGCCTATAATGCCTATAATCCCAGCACTAGGAAGGCTGAGACAGAAGGATCATTACAAGTCTGAGCTGCATACTGAGACCCTATACCAAATAAATAAAATATTTTTTAAAATTTACACACATAAATTATAAGCCCATAATTTAAGAAAAATATTCTTAAAATACTTCCATGAGTGAGATGTTCACAGGTCAGTACTCATCACCTTTTCCAGACATGTAAAAGCTGATTCATTACTGTGAATGCATAGGACACTGAGATACACATTGTGAACTATTACTGTGCATAACCAGCAAAGGTGAAAGACCTCCTTCAAACAAAAGAATGTCAGTTACATTGAGAAAAAAATACACATACTCTCCTGTGCTCCCCAAAAGGGGGTCTTCCTTGTGCCTTCTGTAGGGCAGTGTGTTAAGGCCCAGCACAGTGAGGAGTGCAAAGCTTCTCTGCCTTCATGAGCTGCCATAGTCTGGACTACACAGACGCTGGACCTGGCTGTGGTCAGAACTCAGCTGAGACCATCAGAACTGAGTGCCTCGTGAGGTAAACAGCTGGCTGCTGGGCCTCCTCACAGCCAGAAGCCGGTTCCAAGAGAATCCAAGAAGTAAAGACAAAAAAATGTGTACCTTTGAAATTAAAATGTCATTTCTGCTCAATTCTATGAATCAAAACTTGATGCTACAGTGGCAAAGCCCCCTCTGGACAGGGCTAGAAGAAAATTATTCTTTGTGTTTCTGTATAGTCCAGTACCTCTGAGACACAAAACGTCTTTCTAAAGAGGTTACAGCAGTGCTAAAGCCATCCAGTTCTCTCAACACATCCCAGGGGAGTAAGGTAAAGACTTCTCATTCACCTTAGAGATTTCTTTATATTCTAGAATAAAAATAAATTCTCCCTCGTTTCTATGTGTGAGTACATGTGTACCTGTGTGCGCCTGGGTCTATGTCCTTTTCTCTGGAAGAAAGAAAGAGCAACCATATATATTCAGGAAACTGAATTAGAGTTCCCTAATTCAGAATTTCTCTCCTTTAACATAACCAGTGCGTGTGCCAGTATCAGATCCCCATTGCAGGACACTCTGGGACTAAGATCAGGAAACTGAAGGAACTGACACCAAAGCATGCTTCCCTTGTTGCTGTATTCAGTGTGAGAAATCAACGGTTCTGGTCTCTTGACTCAATGGTGTCATGTTTCCTACAAGTCAGGTAAAATGTAGATCCTGCTCAGCTTTTGACAGGACCATGGAGATCTTTTCGTGCTATACCTGCAAATACAGTTCACCACTCTCATGAAGAAAAGAGACACTGGCAGCACAGAACAGGATAAGAAGGGCCATGCCAAGTGGTTAAGTGGATGAGTTACCCCAGGTGGGAGTCAATTACTCAGAGAATATCTAAGAAGTCACTCATTCTGGAAGCAGAAGCTATTCACAAGTATTCTTATAAGACTACATATTTTCATAGGACATACAATTGTTCATTCCCTAGGATCTCTGGCGTGCGCCAAGGAGGAAGTACTTTCAGGGATGCTGCAGATTAGCGTCTCTGGCACATTCTAGGGGCCACTTGAGTGAAGTTCCACACTTTCAAGAATTGGGATTTGGGGTTTATAGTTTTAAAAAGTTAATTTATTGGGCCAGTCAAATAGCTCAGCAGATTAAAGTGCCTGCAATCAGGCACAGAAGCCAGAGGTTCAATCCCCTATGTGCTGTGCCGGCCCGCCCCCAAGGAGTGCTGAGATGGCAATTGAGACAGTGTGTTAGCACACACCTGTAATCCCAGCTCTTGGGAGGCTGTAAACAGGACAATTACTATGAGTCCGATCTAGTAGTGAGATTCTGAACACCCTGTAGACCCTTCCCCAAAATACAGAAAAAAAAAGTTTATTCCTTCTTTGTTCATTCCTATGCTTCAACGTATGCTAATATTAACATCAAATCAAGTTTTCCTTTGCCTGGTTTTTCCTATGTACCTTATTAAGATATTAACTACAAACAATCATTATTAGAATTATTACATTTATTGGCTTCTTTGTTAAATTATGAATCTCTGAAATTCAAGACAATATACTCATTACGCTGTGGCTCTCAAAACTACTTTAAAGAGAACAGGCACTCAATATTTGGAAAAAATTGATTTAATTCTTGAAATAGTCATTATTCAAGAGCCACACTGCTGCACTTTATGAATTATTTTAATTGCCTACATTTTACTCTTTAAATAATACCAAAGAAAAATTTTTCATGAGAGAAACTTCTACATAATGACATCTATTCACATTTAAGGCTGTTGCCTATTGATTACTTATTTTTTTTTTGCTTTTTTTTATTTATTGAAGAACAAATAGCAATGAGACAGTTTCAAGACAAATTAACAGGACAGATTCAGTAATTAATACATTGCAGACTGTTTTCATGTTTTGATATTGCACAAGGTGCATACATGATATTGTACTTACAGACATTGTTATAGCAGTTGTCTCTAATCAGAAACTTAAGAGAGTGTAGCTGTATACTTATCTTTTTTTATAGCTGCATTTTATCCCAGATTCCATAATTAATACTATCTTGTTATCTTCCTAGTGGTTGTGCATACATAGTACTAGAAACTGACATAATACCTTGTCCAGCCACTATTAGTGCAAATCTTGCTTCTCACAGAATTATGCAGAAGCACTGCACATTTATCCTAACTGTACCGTCTATACAAACACATCTTGGTTCTTCCTTTGTATCTCCCTTTTTTTGTCTAGTCCTATCAAAGATGGACACTCTGTTGTCATCAAACCACTATAGGTGTCTGAACTCGGAAATATAATCCAACACAGTCCAGCATTCCACAACAATAGTTACTTATCTGAAGAAATTGTTGACTATAGCCATTTACAGCTCAACTTATTATTATGGCCCCACATTATATACCTCATTTTTATACTTTTCTGCTGGATGGTTAAGACCAAGATAGAGCAAGACCTATATACCAAAATATGTAGCTTCTGTTTCTGATGAGGTCAGTCAAGTCCCCTCAGGGTTTTTTTCGTTTTGTTTTGTTTTGTTTTGTTTTGTTTTTGTCTTTTTGAGACAGGGTCTCACTATGCAGTTCAGGCTGGCCTTAAACTCACTTTGTAGCTCAAGCTGGTCTCGAACTCACAACAATCCTCCTGCCTCAGCCTCCCAAGTGCTGGGATTACAGGCATGCGCCACCATGCCCAGCTTCAGGGTTTATTTTATAATCCTGTACCTTACTCTGTAGATCCTTTGTCTGTGTCAGCAATTTGGATGAGTCACAGCCAATGCTGGACCAGTTTGCTCTCTGTGAGAGCTTGAGAGAAAGTTTTCTCTCCATGTGACTTTCCTCAGGCACACTGTAGATCATCAATCTCCTTCCTCTGTGGCTCCAAAATCTCCTTGATCAGAAAATTTGGGGCACAACTGAGTTTCATGATGTTACAGTACAGGTTCTCCTATGTCCTGAGTCTTCACTGACCTTGAAAGGCGAGGGCCAAAATGTTGGCTGGCCTTGCGGCTCTTCTATTTCTCCAATGCTTGATCTGTGAACTTAAGTTGATAACCATCCAGAAGAAAAGCTGATTAGTACCCTGCAGCATATGTTGTTCAGTTTGCCCTATCTGACTAAATTCTTTCCAGTTGTTGCTGTACATTTCTATTTGTTTTTCTTCTTTTCATTTCTTATACTAGGGAGAGTATACAATATTTGAACATGTGTGTCTGGTTTATTTCACTTATGAGTATATGTTCAAGTGGCATCCACTTCAATATGAATGCTTCAAGTTTATCATTCTTGATAGCTGAGTAGTACTCCATTATATAAAAATGTCACATCTTTTTCAACCATTCCTCATGTGATGGATATCTTCATTGTTTCCAAGATCTTGCTATCACAAATTGTGCTGCTATGAACATAGGTGCACATATATCACTATGATATAATGATTTCAGTTCCTCTGGGAAAATTCCCAGTAGGGGGATAGCCGGCTTGAATGGGATTTCCAGTCCTACTCTTTTGAGGAGTCTCTACATTGATCTCCACAGTGGTTGCACCAGTCTACATTCCCACCAGCAGTGGAGAAGGGTTCCCTTTTCCCCACATCCTCTCCAACATTTGCTGTTGGTTGATTTCCTTATGATAGCCATTCTTTCTGGAGTGAGATAGTATCTCAGTATTATATTTATTTGCATTTCATGGATGGCTAGTGATGTGGAGCATTTTTTCATTTTTTTATTTGCTTCTTTAAATTTTTCCTCTGAGAAGCGTGTATCTCAGAGGCCCATTTCTCAATTGGGTCTTTAAATTTGAGGGCCTTACTATACCTTAGTTCTTTATATATTCTAAACAGCAGGCCTTTGTATGAGTGCTTATTAGTTAGGATTTTTTCAAAATTTATGGGTTGTCTTTTCACTCTGTTGACAATTTCTTTTGACATGCACAAACTCCTCAAGAAGAGTTGATCTCAGTTGTTATTCTTTCAAGTGTTTCCCATGCAAATATATGTTTGTTCATCAACTCTTTATCTACTCCTATGTCTTCAAGGGTTTCTCCTACTTTCTCTTCCAGGAGATTGAGCGTTTCTGTTTTAATGTTTAGATCTTTAATCCATTAGCTTAGTGCATGGTGATAGAGCTGGGTCAAGTTTTAGTTTTCAGCATGTAGAAAGCCAGTTTTTCCAGCACCATTTGTTAAAGAGGATTATCTTTTTTTCCAGTAAGCTTGTTTGGTCACTTTGTCGAAGATCAGATGGCTGAGTGTGTTTGTAGATGCCTCTGCATCTTCTAATCTATTCCACTGATCCTCAGGTCTATTTTGTTGCCAATACCATGTTGATTTTATCACAGTGGCTTTGTAGTATAATTTTAAGTCAGGAATAGTGATGCCTCCTACCTTATCTTTAATGGCCAAGACTGCTTTTGCTATTCTAGGTCTTTTCTGGTTCCAGATAAATTTTAGGAATGATTTCTCTAGGTCCAGGAGGTATGTTGGTGGCAGTTTGATAGGGACTGCATTAAATCTGTACAGCAATTTTGGGAGTATGGCCATTTTCACGATGTTGGCTCTTCCTATCCAGGAACATAGAATACTTTCCATTTTCTGAGATCCTCTTTAATCTGCTTTCTTAGGGTGTTGTAATTTTCCATGAAAAGATCCTTAACTTCCTTGGTTAAGTGAATTCCAAGGTATTTCATTTTCTGTGGTGCTATTGTAAATGGTATTGTTTCTATTGTTTCCCTCTCAGTGTGTTTGTCATCTGTGTAGAGGAATGCTATTGACTTCTGCATATTGATTTTGTACCCTGCTATGCTACTGAATTTCCCTATCAATTCTCGTAGTTTCTTGGTGGAATTTTTGGGATCTTCCAAGTGAAGTATCATGTCATCTGCAAATAGTGATAATTTAACTTCTTCTTTACCTATTCTCATTCCTTTTATTTCTCCCTCTTTTCTAATGGCTGCTGCTAATGACTCGAAAACTATATTGAATAGGAGGGCTGATAAGAGGACATCCTTGTCTTGTACCTAATCTAACAGTAAAAGATTTCAGTTTTTTCCCCATTTAATATTATATTAGCTTTTGGGTTATCATAGATGGCTTTTATCAAGTTAAGGTAGAGTCCATCTATTCCAATTTCCTGTATGATCTTGAACATAAATGAGTGTTGGACTTTGTCAAAAGCTTTGTCTGCATCAACTGTCTTGTACCTAATCTAACAGTAAAAGATTTCAGTTTTTTCCCCATTTAATATTATATTAGCTTTTGGGTTATCATAGATGGCTTTTATCAAGTTAAGATAGAGTCCATCTATTCCAATTTCCTTTATGACCTTGAACATAAATGAGTGTTGGACTTTGTCAAAAGCTTTGTCTGCATCAACTGAGATGATCATGTGGTTTTTAGATTTCAATCTATTAATACAGTGTATTACATTTATAGATTTTTGAATATTGAACCATCCTTGCATCCCTGGAATGAATCCTACCTCATCATGGTGTATGATTTTCTTGGTGATTTGCTGTATTCTATTTGTTAGAATTTTACTGAGTATTTTTGTGTCTATGTTCATGAGGGAGACTGGCCTGTAGTCCTCCTTTTTGGTTGTGTCTCTCCCTGGTTTTGGAATCAGTATAATATTTGCCTCCAGAAATGATTTTGGGAGGACTGCTTCCTTTTCAATTTCATTGAAGAGTTTGTGGAGTGTAGGGATTATATCTTCTATTAATTTCTTATAGAATTCGGCTGTGAATACATCAGGACCTGGACTTTTCTTTGTCAGTAGGCTTTTTATTACATTATTTCGATAGCTGTTATTGGCTTATTGAGAGTTGTTATATCTTCTTGTTTCAGTTTTGATAATTTGTATCTTTCAAGGAATTGGTCCATTTCTTCTGTGTTCTATTCTGTGAGCATAGAGATTCTTGAACTAACTATTGATAATCTTCAGAATTTCCACCGGTTCTGTGGTGATTTCACCCTTTTCATTCCTTATTGCTTGTATTTGAATTTTTTCTTTCCTCTTTTTTGATGAGATTAGCTAGAGGGCTTATCAATTTTGGTCTTTCAAAGAACCAACTTTTTGATTTTTGGATTCTTTGAATTGTTTTCTTTGTCTCAATTGAATTAATTTCTGATCTAATCTTTATGATTTCTTCCCATCTTTGTGCTCTGGGTTTCATTTTTGCTTCTTTTTTTAGTTGTCAGAGGTGCAACATTAGGGTACTAATTTGTTCCCATTCTGTTTTCTAATGTGAGTTCATAGCTATGATTTTCCCTCTAAGAACTGCTTTCATCGCATCCCATAAATTCCAGTAAGTTGTGCTTGAATTTTCATTGAATTGCATATATTGTTGAATTTTTTGTTTAATTTCTTCTGTGACCCATGGATTGCTGAGTAGAGTGTTGTTCAATTGCCATGAATTTAACAGGTTTTTCTGGTTTCTTTTGTCATTTAGTTCCAGTTTCATTGTACTGTGGTCAGATAATATCCATGGGATAATTTCTGTTTTCTTGCATATACTTACACATGACCTCTGGACTAATATGTGGTCTATTTTGGAAAATGACCCGTGTACAGCTGAACAAAATGTGTACTCAGCTGTAGTTGGATGGAACACTCTGTATATGTCCACCAGGTCCGTTTGTCCCAAGCTCTGGTTCAGTTCTGCTACTTCCTTGCTAATTTTTTGTCTGCCTGATCCATCTTTTTGAGATAAGTGTGTGTTAAGGTCTCCTGTTAAGATTGTGGTCTTAGATATTAGGTGATTACTGATTATTGAGTATCAAGGGAGACACTGATTATTTGAATGCCCTAATTCAACTGTAATGGCAGAAGCAAAGGAGAAAAGCTATAAATAAGTCAGTGCTCAGAAACCTGCCTTCCTGCAGCTCCTGCACCTGCCTGGTAACATGTACTCTGTTGCTGGCTTTCCCATATGTACAGTATTCATCTTTATTCACTGTATTTACCATATTTATCCGTCTCTTCTCCGTTAGCATCAACCTTGCCATCAGGGTGCAGACGAACAAAGCCCCTGCTTAGCTTGCTATAGAACTGAAGGGTATTTCCTTTTGCAAATTTCCAGCTCTCTGCAGCCCACTAAAACAGAATACATAAGAAGAAATCACAAGAAACATCCCTCATGAAACATTATATACTATTTTATTTTAACACATCAAATAGCTACTTGAATACTGTTGTACTGAATAATTTAAAGTGCAAAGAAAAACTTACTGTATTTTTTCTCTGAAGTTCTAGCTTCTGCCCTGAGAAGATAAAGCCAGGAGAGAACCATTATTCTTAACAGTGTCATGCTCTCTTCAGTCATCACAAACATAATTCTCCAGGAAACACTGATACATAACACTCACTCGCAGAGAAGATGCTGTTATCCCTGGCATACAGTACTCTGACAATTTTGCCATCATCTTCCCCTTGATCAAGCCATCTGTGGAAAGAAAAATGTATCAATTCTTCTCAGGATTTTATTTACCCAAACTTCTGGTAAGTATCTATCAACTCAGAAATAATAGATACCAGAAACAGGACAACACTATAGGTACTAGCTGATTAAAACAATAGTACTGTATAGAAAATGAAACCCTAACATGACTACATGTGCAAGAATGGTAGAAAGAGGAAGAAGAAGCTGCCGTTTGCCAAGGATCAGAAGTTTTCTCTAATCTACATGTGAGTTCACCTATTTGCCTGCTAACTGCAAAGATCATAAACCTCATTACCACTGGAACCATTTTCATCCCATTAGTTGACTGCTAAGCAGCTCAAGCTCCAGTTGGTTATTTCAGAAATGGCTAGAATTGGTTCCCTAAAAAAGAAGCTGGAGCTTAAAAAAAAATCAAATCAGGAATTCTAATGCCACCTACCTTGTCTTTGTTTGTCAGGATGGTCTTTGCTATTCTACATGTTTTCTGGTTCCAAATAAATTTTAGTAATGATTTATCTATGTCTGGGAAGTATGCTGGTGGTAATTTGATAGGGATTGAATTAAATCTGTATGGACTATGAGAAGAAAGATTTGCACTAATAGTGTTTGGACAGGATACTCTGTCAGCTTCTTGTACTGTGGACAACCACTAGGAAGATAACAATGTAAAAAGTATTAATTATTTAAAATGTACTATAATTCAGCTTTAAAAAATAAGATAAGTATACAGCTACATTCTCTTAATTCATTGATTAGACTCATGTGCTCTATAGTGTTTGTAAGTAGAATATCATGCATGCACCTTGTATGACAAAAAACCATTACAAAAACAATATGCAATGTATTAATTATTGAATCTGTCCTGCTGATTTGATTTGAAACTGTCTCATTGCTATTGGTTCTTCAATAAAAGAAAATAATAAATAAATAAATAAAAGAAGAGCATGTAGTAAAGTACTTCAAGTCTTGCAAGAAAATAAATTCTAACCCAGACTGATACACCCTGAAAAAAAAAAAAAAAAAAAAAGAATTGGTTCCCTAAGGAAAGATGCAAAAAAAAGTGAGAGACAGCAAGCCTATTGCCATCACTGGCAAAACAACTTGATCAAGGCTCCTGACAGTGGGTCAGCAACATCACACTTACTTAAAATGGCATATGCAACAATTATGCACATTTATTATTTTTCAATCTAATTTAGAACCTTAATTTACCAATGAATATTAAATTTATATCATTAGGGGTAATGATAAACATAACATATTTCTCCCTAAGTTAACAGTCATGAAAATTATATGACAAAGCATCATATAACAGGAATCACTGCACAAGCTACCTAGTTCAGAAAAATACATGAACTTGGAATCAACATGAAATGAATTTGCTTAGTGCAGAAACATATCTACAATCCAGGCATGGTGGTGCATGCCTGCAATCCCAGCACTGGGGAGGCTGATGCAAGTGGATTGCTGTGAGTTTGAGACCAGCCTGTGCTACAAAGTGAGCTCAAGGCCAGCCTGAACTGCACAGTGAGAACCTGTCTCAAAAAGATAAAAACATAAAATAAAGTATATCTATAAACCTGTGACAGAAGAAGGTGTACTCATCACTGTTTGTGGGGTCCTTGACCACAATATCCTCAAGAAACCACCCATTTCCTAAATAAAAGAAAAGAAAAGACAATGACATATGAATATATCCAGCCCAGGGATTATTTTCAGTTTTGAGACACAGGTTCTTACTTCCAAATATATGTACAAGTTTCAAAGAAAGCAAATTATAACATTAACTGTGAGAATCACTTAAACATTTCTTATGCATATAAAAGCATAGCATTATTATAAAGTTTCACATTTTATAAAGATTTCAATATATTTTCCAAACAAATGAATAAAATAATTCTGCAGTTTCTCTTGATTTCATAACACTTTATTCATAACCTGGGCCTAATAGCTCCCAAAGAATACTTATCTGATGAGCTAGCAATGCTTCCTATGTGCACAAAAGTATTCAAGTTCATACTTGGATGATGACTGTGTATAAAACATGTATGTGCTCTCTGGCTACAAATGAACAGTCATTCAGAAATCTCGTTAAAGTCCACAAACACATAAAGGTAGCAACCAGGAGAGCACTGTTTTCTCTTAAAATATTTACTTTTATATAAATTGGCAAAGTGAGTTTAGTTAAAATATGACTTTATTTCATTTAGTGATAAAATGGAGTGTCTTAGTCACTTTCCTGGTTGCCCCAACTATATACCAGACAGCCACAAGGTAAAGGGTCAGCTTGACTCTTACTCTCACTTTGTGGGTGTCTGGGTCCAAGTAGAAACTGCAGGACAGAAGAGTCTGCATGAGGGAAACTGCTCACATCACGGTGGCCAGGAGTGGAGGCGAGGTCTGGGTCAGGTGAGCAGACCCACCTGCTACTGGCATATTTGGCTATGAACTCTTAACACGATGAACCCACTGATAAACACAGCATCTCCACGGTCGGATCTCCTTCCAGAGCACATGACATTTGAGACCTAAACTCTAATGTATGATGAGAGACCTACACTCCAATGCACTATTTTTTTGATGGCCTTCCTCCCTGGCCTCTGCTCACTCAGCGACTTCCTTCATCAGCCCTTCCCATCACTGGGCAACACCAGACCCTTTCCAGGGTCCTGGATCAGCTGAACTCATGGAATCACCAAGAAGGATTGTAAAAATGTGGACCGCTGGGCCCACAGCAAAAGCTGCTGCTTCCCTAGGTTTACGATAAGCACAGCCAGATGATCAGTTGTCCTAATTAGCACTGAAAGAGATTTCCAGTGAGGCGGATTTGGGTGCTAAAAATAGAACAGACAAAGGCAAACCAGGTTAGCCTTCTGAGGAGGGGCACTAAGAGCTGAATTTCTAACAAGTTCTCGGCCCATGCTAATGGTCTAGAAACCACACCTTGGAAATCACCGCCACAAATGACACTCACAAAGGACACCTCTGCCCAGGTAGTCTCCTCTGCCTGGAATGTCAGCCTGCAAAATTTCATTATTTCATTTTATGTGCTGCCAAAAAAATTACATGTATTCTTTAAGGCAAATGAAATGTTGCCAAATTTCTGAAATGGGTTTGAAAAGCCCATAAACACTTAGAGGTAATGAGGAATTTGATTTTTCAAAAACAATAAATTTGTTACTCACTAAATTAGAACAAAACTATCTATATAGAAACATATTGTCTACAATTTCAGCATGCTTTTCCCCTAAGTGAGAAAAACTCAGTTCTGAAATTAGAACTAGAAAAGAATTCCTGAAGTGAGGGGGAGGAATTCCTAAAGAAAGCCATCTTCGTAGGAATTTAGCAGGAAAGAGGAATAAAAGAGTTAATAGTAAATCCTGAATGTCTTATTTCCTTACATAATGCATAGAATAAGAAGCTTTATATTATTTAAAACATCATTTATATAATGAAATAGTTATATTGCACTAGGTTGGGCCTAAAATGAACAAAAAAGACTGAAATAATATAAAATCTCACTGCCAACAAAAAAATCCATTCACTGTGTTTCACACTTTCAGTCTTGCTCTATGCCTACACTCTTCATGGTACACATGTCTATATGTGATCAAACTGGATCTTTGTTGGGAAGAGTTGGTCCCCCCCTGTGGCAGATCCAAGAAATCAGATTGTTTCTCATTATAAAAGAGAATTACAGGAGTGGGCATAGGGCGCGGGCTGACCAGGCACACAGACCACAGCCTCCAAGCGTCCCAAGTGCGACAAGACTGTGTACTTTGTGGAGGTGAGCTCCCTGGGCAACAACTGGCACACTTTCTGCCCCAAGTGTGAGCGCTACTCCAAGACACTGATACGGTGGGGGAGCAGGGGAAGCGGAGCATGACAAGAAGCCTTTCTGCCACAAGCCTGCTATGCCACACTGTTTGGACCCAAAGGTGTGAACATCCGTGGTATGGGCTCCTACATCTATGAGAAGCCCATTTCTGAGGGTGTGCCAGTCACTGGCCCTATCAAGGCCCTGCAGTCCATGCTGAGGAGCGAAAGGCCAGTGGCCCCCAAGGGGGTCCAGCAGAGCCTCCAGTGTGACCACATTCAATGGGAAGCCCAACCTGTGTCTTCGCTGCAACAAGAGGGTCTACTTTGCTGAGGGTGAGCTCCCTGGGCAAGGACTGGCGCTGGCCATTCCTGGTTGTGAGTGCTGTGCTAAGACTGATGCCGGGACCATGCAGAGCATGATGGCCAGCCCTGCTGCCACAAGCCCTGCTATGGAGCCCTCTTACTGGGGCTGTGGACAGCTACGTCTACGACAGAGACTCAGGAGGCACGGGTCAGCCCTAGGCTTCCACCTTCTCTGGGGCTAGGATGGGTCTGCCCCCAGCTGATCCTTCCTGGACCCATTACTGGCTCTGGGAGCACAGTAACCTGCTGCCTAGCCCTGCCTCGACACATCCCACCTGCCAGGAGGAGGCAGGGGCCATCTGCAGAGTTGCCCAAGCCCAGCCCATGCCCCGGCGTGGCCCCCCTCATAGGGCCTTGTGCATCCCCACACCTTCTGTGTCTGCCTGCTCTGTGTACCTCTACCCCATCATTGTCCATGACTTGTGCGTCCCATGACCCCAATGGCTTTATAAGGTGGCTTTCCTGCCCTCCTCCTGCGTCTATGCCTACCCACCAGTATTATGCTGCATCTTGCCGGCGATGGCCATGTGCTCACAGCATCCCGCTGCCTGGGGTCACCCCTCTACCTGGCCCCCACGCTGTCCCCATGTCACACAGCTCACACTTCATCCTGAGACTTGCTGTTAATAAAGGTTTGGAGATCACAAAAAATAAAAAATAAAAGAGAACTACACTTCCCAGTTTCCCCTGAAATTAGGCAGAGTCGCATGTGCCCATTTCTTCCCAGTGGAACGGGAACAAGGATGATCTAAGTCACTTGCAGGCCTCAAATGCATCCTACCATGAGGCTCTGGCCACTCCACTACATGGCCCTGGAAGCCACGCAGCCCTCAGAGCTGCTGTGCACTAGCCAGACCTTGATCCCTGGCTGACTGCCTGAAGAGCAGTGGCCAGGGCCACTGTCCCACTGGTGGTAGGCTGCAGCATGAACAACAAATGCACATGAGTTATGTGAAGCCCCTCACGCTTCTGGGTAATTCAGTACCACATGAACTGCCCAAAACATTTATCCACTCCGTTTGACATTTATATTTGAGTACTGTACTTCTATATTTTACCTAAATATTATTAAAGAGTTTCCAAGTTTTATACTACCTCTATATTGCTGTACTACATAGAGTACATTTCCTGTTACAAATTGAGGAATTTTTGTATTATGCATAAGACAGTCACAATTTTGAATATGCAATTCACTTATATTTTTCAGTTATTCTGGATAGCTCTTTGGAAGTAGAATTATTGAATCAAATTATGTGTTACTTTGAAATAATACTAAGTAACAAGCTTTTTTTGCAAAAAAACAAAATATTTAATACATTCATGGTGGGGAACTGGTACATATACATATTGTATCTTAATCCTTTTTACTTCCTTCCCCTAAATAACACTAAGTAACATTAGTAACAATATTTTGTTAAGGGGTTAGGGTTCTCTCTGGACCCACCCAACTCCACATAATCTGGTCTTGGCTATTTGACTTGATTTATTCCTCAGACAACAACACAGATGGATTGCAATTGGTAAATGATTAAACTGAGGGAAATCCACACCATAGAGTACCACAAGCAATACAAAAGAGTCAACCACTGACACAAACAATGAGAATAAATTTTTAGGAAATTATGCAAAGATAAAGATCAGTCCCAACAGATTACATAGTGTGTGATTCCATGGATGTAACTTTTTTGTTATGTATTTGATTGTTGCAAGGTCTCATTATGCGCAGCTCAGACTCATGGTAATCCTCCCGCTTTCAGCCTCCCCACTGCACTATGCCTGGATGTTGACCAGCTCAGCCCACCCTGGGAGCTGGGCTGGTGTGGCGTGTGGTATGTGGTGCCAGGGATCGAACCAAGGTCACTGTCTTGCCTAAGCAGGTGTTTTAGTCAGCTGAGCTATCTTGCTGATATAACTCTTACAACTTCCACTATTGGAAGTTTCCCAATATACTATAGATGAGTGGTTGCCAGAAGTTAAGCACAAGGGACTGGAGCACCAAGAGGGGAAGGTGCTTGGGGGCAGCTAGGAAAGTCCAGCAGGAGAGAACATAGCAGTGATGTGCGCATTTGTGCCATAACTACAGTAATATCAGTATTGTACTGTCACTTTGCAAGATGTTACCACTGTGTAATGAATAGAGAAGCTCTCTGCTTGTTTCATACATCTCTATTTGAATATATAATTATCCCAATATTAGTAATTTATTTAAAAGTAGCTTAGAGTTGATAAAAATTTAATTGTTTCTTCAAATTGTACAATTTTTTTGCTCATTTTGAACAGACTTTTAATATTCATTGCTTATCCCTGCATTAAATCCTCTTACAACCTGATTCAGACCCTATTCTATATCATTTGCTTAACTGCCTTAATTACTATCACTCTGATTTTTACAACTATATGTCATAGTTACTTTTCTGTCACTGCTGAGTCAACATACTCAACCCTTACAAGTTAACAAAGGACAAGTTTAGTTAGCCCACAGTTTCTATAGCTTTCCGTGCATAGCTAGCTAGCTCCAAGAATGAGGGCAGTAGTTCATGGTGGCAGAAAACAGCAACAGTAATAAGAGCAAAGGAGGGAAACAAGCCTTCTTCTGTCCCGTGCTTTATCCAGTCTACTAGGATTAAGGGGCTGGACTGATCCAACAGTTACCCACTCTTAATCTCAACACCCTTAATCTTAGTGCTGCACTATGCACCAATCACACACTGTGCTCCAGCTGCCTCTGAAGAAAAACCCTATGACCACAACTAGATACAAACCATAGCATCCTTCTCCTGGCCCTTCAAAGACTCCTGCACATCCCTTATGCAAAGAAGTCTATCTCTAGGAGTTGTCAAAGTCCTACTGGTTTTAGCACTACTGAAAAGTACAAGTCCAAAGTCTCCTCTGAAAGCTTGCAAGCCCTGTACGAATGAAAATACTTCCATCATTCAATGGCACAAGGTAGACATTTCTTTTAAAGGAATAAGACCAAGAAAGTCCAGAATCCAAGAGGACAAACACTAAGTCCTGTAACTCCATACAAAGCAATCTTTAGTAAGACAGGAGCTCCAGAGGGCTTAAGGGGCTCAGCACCCACAGCACTTCTGGTGGCTGTACCGCCCATGGCTTCTCTCTTGGGCCCACTCCACCCCCCCCCCCGTGAAGTTTTCCTCAGATGATCCATGTCCTGGCTTCTCCAAACTCTTGGGTCTCCATGGCACCTCTGGCTTCACAGTCACAGTTTCACACACTGGCCTCTTGGGGACATACTACCTGGGCTCCCAGGCCTTCTGAAATCTGTGTGGCAGCCCTTCTGGCCCCACAACTCTTCCATTCTTCATAAACATAAAACCAACACTATATGGATGATAGCAAGGTCTGCAGCCTACTGGAGAGGTAGCCAGCTTCCCCTCTCTCTTGGCTGCGGGTCCACTGCTTGGATCTCTGTGCACTCTGAATTCAGCTCCAAGGCCCAAATTACTAGGCTGCTGCCATTCTATAACCTAGTGGAGTCATCTCCATTCTGCAGCCTGGTGCTCTGGCAAAGCAAAGTCTTTCTTCTCAAAATAAAGTCCTTCACTTTTGCCATTTTGAGTCTGTGCCAGGTGGAGTCCTGAGGCTTCCTGTGATGTTTCAAGCCATCTTTTCAGTTCTCCTGGTTCTTTTGAGAAATCAAACTATCTTCTGTCTTTGCATTACACAGCTTTCCCAGCTCTTCCCTTCTGACCAAATTCAAAACATTTTAAATCACTTCACTAGTTCTTGATTTCAACATAGATCTGGCTAAAAGCCCCCAACAGCAACCATACCACATCCCCAACATTACACTGTCTTGAAATTTCTCCTGAAAGATTAATTAGTCTGCTGCCCTTAAAACAACCAAAAATGCAGACAAACTTTCTGCCAAGCCATAACACATATCATCTGGAGTCTAACAGCCAATGCAGTCCTTCTTCACAGCAGAAACCTCTGGATCATGGTTTTTCACCTTCAGGATTTCTACCCAGCTTTCTGGTCTTCTGAGCTCTGACCAAAAGATCCCATAGAGAACTGCCTAGGCTGTTCCAGTTCTGCTTTTTCATCTAGTGTTTCCAAATCTTTCCAAACTCCTCCTACAAGCCATTCCCA
The DNA here is from genome assembly GCA_004027165.1 of Ctenomys sociabilis. NCBI lineage: Eukaryota > Metazoa > Chordata > Mammalia > Rodentia > Ctenomyidae > Ctenomys > Ctenomys sociabilis. Next base: position 14,064 of record PVKA01022854.1, on the reverse strand, counting down.
AAGGTACCTGAACTATGTGGTCGTGTATGGTCACAGCAAGAACTTCACTGCTCTGGTACCCTATTCTATATCAGTCAGTGTATTTTCTAGAGAAACATATAGGAAAAGACACACAAATATGTAAGAAACTACAAGACTGGCTTATGAAGGTCAGCCACTAAGTGAAAAAGAAAGGGTGCGGAAGTTATCTGCACACTGGAGACCAAAGGTTTCAGTCCAAAGTCTAGAGCTCACTACAGTGTGCTGCCACTCCATTATTTTGTCCCAGCAATGCAAGAAAAGTAACTAAGACATCTCCCTAGAGAGGGTCCGCTACACCCTAGGATGCAGAGGAGCCACTGAGAATTACTGAGCCAACTTTGTTAAGCTCTTAAACATCTCAAGTTGACGCAATATATCAACCATTATTACCATACACTCCTTGTCAACTTGGCCACCAGACCCATTTTTTTAACCCATTCTCCAGATACAAAGGCACACCTATAATTGTGTCTAATATATTATAACTATCCTGCACACAAATAGAGATTTGGATTTTTCCAGATTTTATTGAGAAACAATTTAAAGGTCATAAATTTTATCTATTTAAATAGATCTAATGGTCTGTATAATCTTTATAAAATTGTGCAGCCATCACTTGTCAAAATTCAGTATGTATTTCATCATCCCAAAAACAAATCATGAATCTGTTCTTATCTCCCTGAACTTGCCCCTCCCAGGCTACAGGAAGCACTTCTTTCTCAGTATTTCACTTTTTCTTACATGTGGAATAGCTTTTAGTGTTTAGCTCATTTACTTATTCTAGATTTTTGGATATTACTTATGACATCATGATTCATAATAAGAAACACATGCTGGTCTTCTGCCCTATTTCTCAACACATAGTTCTTAAAATCTTTGGAATCTCCAAATTCTCTGTATAGGCGAGCCAGATGACCCGTGGCACAGGTTCTTGGATCAGACCCACCTCTGACCTTCCAGGGCAAAGGGCTAAAAGCTGAATAAGTCATCAGTGGCCAGTGACTAAACTGAGCATGTGTACACAATGCAGCATTCCCAAGAGCCCAAGCAGATAGTGCGCGGCACTTCCAGGCCACTGAGCACAAAGGACACAGAACTACTATCACACATTGATTTTTGCTTTGGTCCAATATCATAGAGAGGACTGAACTTACCTAAATGATTAGATTTTTTTTTTACTGGTATTATTTCACTAAATTTTGGTATTAAATTGTGATGAAAGAACATGCCTTCTTTGAGAATTTTACCTCTCTCTCTCTCTCTCTCTCTCTCTCTCTCTCTCTCTCTCTCTCTCTCTCAAATCAGGGAAAGATTTGTGCTACCAGTTATGTAGACTGAATGTACAAACACCATGGCCCTGAGTCAGGGAAGAGCCCCCATGGCTGCATCACAGACCAAGATTTTCTTTTTGGCCTCATGCATTATGAAAATGTTTCACAGAGCTTTAGAATGAAGGTGGGTCTCTGCCTAAGGAGCACAAAAATTTGCCAAATGCTGAGATATATGAATGAATGAATCATATGCTATCTTCTTTTGACTTCTTTTTTACTAAGAGGATTTTACTTCATCTACTTGGTTGTAATGCTCTTTATCAAATAAGTGCTCATTATAATCTCTTTGTGAATCACAAGGGCTATCAAAAGGAAATTACCTTTCTGTGCCTCTTAATTACCCTCCCGTTCATGTTTCCTTAAATTTTTCTGTGTCTCACAAGATCAGAATTAAAATCTTTTGCTTTTTTAACCTCACTATCCTTCATATATCATTAAACTTTTATTATTGATATTACTGAGCCACTTATTTGAAATACATCTCTACATAGAATACATCATTGGACATGGAGATTTTTCAGGCTGAGAATTCTTGTTCAGGAAAATTAAAAACTTGGAAACAAAGCAAAAAAAAAAAAAAAAAAAAAGACTACATGTAGTTTCAATGTTTTTCTGTAGGACACCATCTAAAAGCATGCCCAAGAACCCTAACTCCTGAGATAGCATTTTGACATTTGCTATGAGTTCTATTTAACTTACTATTTATTATGAATCTGAGCCCAGACTTTACAAAATTAGCTATCAACTGAAAAAGTGAGACGTAAGCGACTGGCATCCAGCGGAAATGTGGCCACGGCTGGGCCAGCTCCGCCAGCTGCTAGCTTCCCTTATTGTTTAAACGCACACACACTACACATGCATTCAACAACTTTGTGCTCAACACGAAAAGCACACTCTGACACTTTTTAGTAAGAAATTTTAACACCTTGTCTTGTGCCTTTTTATTTTTATGCTTTTTTGCTCTGTGCCCTTTAGGGCTCTGTCTTTCATCCAATGGAGCCTGCTTGTCATACGGCTGCTTTGTGTAGCAGCAGAAAAGAAATCTATTAGGAGGGCATGAGTCCTCTCAGAGGAAAAGACACACAACCAGAGGGAGGCATAACCAGAGCAGCAGAGGCGCAGGCCTTGGGGGGCAGAGGACTGGCCGTCCCGACGTTACCGCTAGACCGACATCACCGCTAGAGGGCACCAGTGCTGCCTCCACTGCCAGCGTGCGGGAAAGCTGAGCTGGGGGGACCAGCAAGCCTCCCATCTCTCTCAATTCCTCTGTAGCATTCTAAGACAACCCTAGAAAGTTCACTCAGCCGTGCTATGTCACTTTGAAGAAAAAGTCTTCTAGTTAAATTTTAGAAAATATTGGGGTAAAATATTTTTATTTCAGTTAGTCAGTACTTGAGTATTGATTCCCACAAGTTTTTTCATATTATTTTCTAGACTTGTACATAAAATTCACACAAATACAGTAGAATTAGATCTTTATTAATTCTATGCAGGAGCTTTACCTGGGCCAAGGCCATCATGTCCTATAACAATTTTGTACAAGTCTCCAAGGTGCACAGCTTCGATAAAGAAGGTATCAGTCTACAATCAAATAAAAAGTCATGATTAGGCCTAGATTATAACTTTGATTTCTACCAAGAGAACAGACTAAGTTGTAAAAATGGACTGTGAAGAGAAGCCCATTAAGCAAGTCTGGCTATATTAAGAACTTCTGGTCAAAGCAACATAAGGTAAGTTTTCAAGTATATCCTGACTTTTATTGAGAGTCACTATGGAAGCATACAGGAGAGAACTTTCTATAAGTATGTATTTCAAATAATCATATAAATGTAACAGGTATAAAATATTCTAAAATATCAAAGTGATGTAAACAACACTAGTCTACCATAGGATGCAACCTATTTTAGCAATCTGTATCAACCATATGCAAAAGTAATGCTTCTGATGTACTATTAAGAAATGAATATAGGGGTTGGGGAGATGGCTCAGTACAATAAGTACTTCCCTGGCAAGTGCAAGGGCCTGAGTTCAATCCTCGATTCTGCCAAAAAAGAAATGAATATAGGAAAAAAAAAAAAAGAAAAGAAATGAATATAGGGCCAGCAAGATAGCTCAGCAAACTAAGTTCCTGCTTAGACAAGTGCAGGAACCAGGGTTCGATCCCCGGCACCACATGCCATGCCAACCCCACTCCCGAGTGCACTGAGCTGTCCCAAAGTCCAGACATGGTGGTGAACGCCTGCAATCCCAGCACTGGGGAGCTGAAAACAGGAGGATCACTATGAATCCAAGCTGTGTAGTGACACCATGTACCAAATACATTTTTTTAAAGAGGCATGAATATAAAAAGTATTAAGTTTTATCTGGAGTGTTCATATGCTACCAAAGAAAAATGAACCATGGTTGTGCTGCAATGATTTATATCCTCAGAACAAGGATAAGGTGAAGAACACAGAATACCTCTTAAACATCTAAGGTAATGATATAGATTTCAATGTATAAAAATATATAATACAGAATTGTGAATTGAAAAAGTAAGGGCTAGGGATACAGTTTAATGGCATAAGCACCTGCCTGGCAAACACAAGGTCCCTAGTTCAATCCCTAGTACCTCAAAGAAACAAAACAAACAAACAAACAAACAAAAATCAATTGAAAAATTAGCAAGAAACAAGCTTTCTCATTTATACGGTGCTCTGTACATTTCAAAACATTTTCACATAAGTTTTATTTTATCCTCAAAAACTGTTTGGTAAGGGAGAAAAAGACCTTTTCACAGAATATAAATGTCAGGCTCCCATCCAGAATGAGAGCTCATCTTATCTGACATGTAATAAGACTCTTTTCCTTTTGAAACACTATGCCTTCATATGAAAATAATCAAATATGTTACAGATACTACTATACCAAAATAAGTCCCATTATTCTGTATCACTAATATGCTCCAATTAAAAAAGTACATAAATGGTGGGTCACAAGATCATTACTATCCATCAACAATAATAACAAGAAGAGGGGACCGGGAAGATGGCTCAGTAGAATAAGTGCTTTCCCAGCAAGTGCAAGGGCCTGAGTTCAATCCCTGGTTCCACCAGAAAAAAAACAAGAAGAAATTCTCCCATTGTTGGAATAGGCTCATGGCTAACGCTGTGTATTATCCTTTCATCCCCCAAGTAGAATTGTTAGAATATTGTATATTTCTATACAATAAAAGAAAATATTACTGAAGAAACTTATAAGTTATGCTATTTATGATGATATAGTGAACTTTAAGAAAAAGAAAATACATAATGAAAAAAATCTTATTACAACCTATTTAGTACATTTAATATTCTTACAGATGTACAAAATAAATAAACAACTATACATAGATCAATTCCCTTGAAGAGCCATCCCAAAACTTGTTGAGAAACTAAGAAAATAGTATCTACAGAAAATTAAGCAGGAAAAGTGGAGACACACTTACGTCACCTATCATATAATGGAGACAGTGTTGAACAGTCAGGAGGGGTCCCCAGCTCCCTGCTCTTCCCTGAGGACTTCAGTTTCTGGACCACAAATGTGATGCCCTACATTTAATGACTGCCACGTAGGGGCTCTAAATCAACTACCTCAGAGAGGAGGACTCGACATTTGCAGATCCTAAAACCATAAGAACAACAGTGTAGCTGTCTCTCTGGACTCAACATGGTAAGCAGGGAAAAACCACTTAACATCTAGTTTTTCCCTGAAATAATTTGCCTGAAGGACAGGCTTATAAACTGCCTCAAAGCCTAATGGCTTTGGCAAATTTCTAGGAAGCTGAATAAGCATAGAGATTCTTCCCAGGACTGCTTTTATTTATTTTTAAATCTTTATTTATTCTTTGGTACAGGGTCTCATCATGCAGCTCAGACTCAGTGATCCTTCTGTCTCAACCTCCTCACTGCTGGGATTACAAGTGTGCACCACTATGCCTGATTTTGGTGACCAGCACAGCCTGCCCTGGGTTCTGGGCCTGGCACAGTATGCAGTACCAGAGTCAAACTCAGGTCCTTGCACTTTCCAGGCAGATGCTTAGACTGTCGAGCTATCTCCCCAGCCTAACTGCTTTTATTTTTATTCTTCATTCCAGCAATAAACCAGGGAAGCACTTATTCCACTGAGCCTTCCAGCAATAAATCTAAGCTTCTCCTGGGAAAGCACTGTCCATACATCAAATATTCCAACTTGAGTCTTGCCACACAGTGGAATCACCTAGCTCTAGAAGGAGGTAGAACCAGGCATTTGTTAGTACTCTGAAAACAGAGAACAAGTAAGTGGCTGCAGCACTTCTGCTGGCATCTCCCCTGGCTCAGTGCAGAGCAAGAGAAAAACCTGGTCCCAGTTTTTCATTAACATGGTTCTGACTATGCCCCTCATATCCCAGCTCTCCTGACTATTGTCAAGCTTTAGCTTGCACCTTAGAGTTGACAGAACAGCTGAATGGTGGGAATGGGAATGTTCACACCCTTGCCCCAGCTTGCTTCAGAAATAGGATTGAGAATCACAGCTAACCCCCCTGCCTATCCAAGTCAAAGGGGCCAGACAGGGGAAGGCCTGGGAGTCACCCTGAGCCAGACAATGAGTTGAAAGCATATTGCCACAGCTCCTCTCCAGCACTTAATGCTGAAGGGGTGGGAGACCAATTCTAGCTTCCAAGTCTTGCCTGTGGAGAGAAGGAACTAAGTCACATGTGCAGCCTCCCACCTCGGGACTGGACTCCCTGCCTGTTTCACAGCATGTATGGACTCAGCAGCACCTAGTTTCCTATGGTCTAACTCAAAACAAAGACAGCAGTTTGGACAAACACGGAGGTTTAAGAGACACACTGGCTGAGTTTCTTGTTGGGTTACCTTCCTGAACGAAGCAAGTCTGAACACGCTAGGAGAAACACTAGCTGATGCATAGACATCAACACAGAGGGTACAGGAAAGATGAAGAACAGGAAGCAAGTCCACACAAAGTACCAAGATAAACCAGGAATCAACTCTAATGCAATGAAAGTAAGTGACTGATCAACAAAGAATTCAAAGTCAGAATTGGATCAGAAGCAATGAATGAGCAAAATAAGAGCTTCAATCAAGAGATGTAAATTTCCAGAGAAGAAAGGAGTCAGAACAAGAGATAAACCAAGTAAGAGCTTCAACAGAAGAGATTCAAAGTCTAAAGTTTTAAGATTCAGGGTCTGGGGAGATAGCTCGGCAGAATAAGTGCTTCTCTGGCAAGCACGAGGTCCTGAGTTCAATCCCCAGTAGCTCAAAAAATAAATAAAGTTTTAAGATTCAAAATATATAAAGGACGTCAACAACAACAAAAGAAACAAACAACCCAATTTAAAGGATAATTTAATTTTAAAGGCAAAGTGAATAAATGTGTCTCTTAAACGATAATCAATAAGCAAATATCCAAGAAGCATATGAGAGATACCTAACAGTACTAATTATTAGAGAAATGCAAAGTAAACCTACTTATACCCATTATTATTTTTAAAAAATTTTGGCAAGGATGTAGACAAAATAAAACCCTATACATAATTAGTGAGACCATAGAATGGTAAACTACTATAGAAAAAATGGTAGTTTTTTCCAAATAATAATATTATATGAGATAGAAATCCCATGTCTCGGGGTACATTAAGGATGAGAGAAGGAATGGTTTCCATTCTCACATGCATGGCGGTATGATTCACAGCAGCCACAATGTGGGCAAGCTGGATGCCCCTTGGTGGATGAAGTGATCCCCAGAATGCACATACACAATGAAATCTACTCTTAAAAAACAAGAAAAGCAAATCCTGTCACACAGAACATGGGTGAATCTTGAGGACACCATGCTACGTAAGAGAAGGACTAATCACAAAAGTAACTACTAGATGACTCCACTTCTGTAAGGTGCCTACAGTAGCCAAACTCACAGAAGCAGAAGGTAAAATGATGGTTACCAGGGGCTGCAGGAAGGGTAAACGGAAGCTGTAAACGCTGTCACTGCATGGAGTAGACATTCAGTTTGGGAAGAGGAAAAGGTTATGAAATCTATTGTACAATGAAGTGAACACAGGAGCTTCTTGACTCACAGTATAACAATTATATATCCCACTAAATCTATTGTAAGCTTAAAGCATTAAAAATACATTTAACCTCACCTAACCTACTGAGTGCCTTATCTGAGCAAGATGGTGCCTTGCAGAGAAGCTGCTTCTTAGCTAAGGAAACAGCTATCCCACTTAGAAGATCAAAATCAAATTCAAGGTATGAATTCTACCCACAGCACATCGCTTTCGCCATATGGCTCTTCTCCTAAAGTTGAAAAGGTGTAACTCAAACCGCAGGTAAGGCACCATCTGTATACTTAACAGTATAAACAATATACTTAAAATTCTACTTAATATGCAGCTTAAAATGGTTTATATGAATTTATGAGGTTTTGCCACAATTAAAATATTTTTTAAACCATAAAAAATGACTTGTTTACTTACTTGTCCTCTTAAAAAATTACAGGAACTCTTTGATCTAAACAGCAGTCTGGATCCTGTATCTCCCTTTTCCCCACAGATAGAAATGTAGACATTTGCCACTGTTCCAGCATTCCATAGCTCACCCGTTGCCACATACACTTTATATATTGTCACTGGTGACAAAAGAAAAATATGCCTTAGATGCCAAACATTACTCATGTAATAGAAAATCAAGTGCATAAATCTAACAAAGTACTGCATTTCCAGGTGAGATATAGTAACACACACCACACAGTCACTCCCATTGCACAAGCCTATAAAACCCAAGCAGAATGAATGGAACAGCCAGATGAGGCCTCTGAACTGAGCAGCAGCAGGAAGACTGGAGGAAGACCAGGGTGTGACGTAAGACCAACAGCAGTAAGTTGACCTGTTTTCTTCGATTGGCCTTGCACCTGTCAAGGGTTGAAGAGCCCACAAATAGGCACAAGAACTGAGATAAGGAGAGCTCCAAAGAAACCCTCTAATTCTGGCTCAGTATGCAAGAAAAGGCACTCCCAACACACTCAAAAGGTAAAGAAAACTGCCTCCCACCACCATATTCATTTATTTTCTTATGGCTCAGTCACTGGAAACAAGAGCACCCAGGAGTCAATGCTGACGGTGAGAAAGCTTTAACTTCACCAGGCTGGGCCAACCACTGCTTTCCTTACTTCTTCTGTCCAATCAAATAGCACCAGGTACAGGAAGACACGAGAGGCACACAGCACAATGGATGGCTAAAATAGCTTTTCAACTTATAATACCACATTTCCAAGAAAAATGAACCTGAACTAAATTCAAAAATTTTAAATCTTTAAATATTTATTCCCTATTCCTTTCTACTTTGAGAATTCTAATTATATGAATATAAAAAAGAAGCAGTTAATGCTTACTATTTTTCATTTTACTCTGATTTTTTTTTCCTCTCTTGAATTCTTGCAACTTCTTAGTTATCTTTTTTTTTTTTTTAAACAAAACTTGTGCGTTTATATCTGGTAATCTGAAAAACTAATTTGCACATAGCATCATGTAATACAGCAACCATTGTTGGATTCCTATTACTTTGTTTAGTGAAATCTTGTATCATGTATAATGCTGTTTTCTTCTATCACTATTTTGCATTCTTTAAAAGTAATAATAAAAAGTACAAACAAACAAAAAATAAAGTAGCTCTTCAGCTAAACTAAAAGAGGATCTAGGGAACTGTGAAGGCTTTAAAAGCACACAGAAGAGACCGGCCAGAGACAGCGCGGCCGACTCCACCATCCTGCTCCATCCCGCCCGTGCCCGCCTAGCCAGAGACAGGCCTGAGACAGTGGCTGACTCCAGCAGCCTCCTGGATCCCATGCCAAGCTCTCCCAGCAAGTGCGAATTTGCACAACTCACCAGGCTTCCCAGATCAGTGAGAGTGTGGTGAGTCTGAAGGAGAGCCATTGGCTTCTTCCCACGCGTGCCACGCGGATCCCTGCCTCCAACCACTCCAAGCCAGTGACTGGCTTGAAACCTCAGGACCCACTCTCCAGCACCTCCCTGGATCCCCTGCCCTAAAGCCCGCTGATCGAGTGGGAATTTCCCTGATTCTCTGGGCATCAAAGTTCAGGGAGTGTACAACTCCAGGCCTGCCATGCCTGAGAGGCATTTCTCAGGGATTACCTGCCCTCCAACCCCCGTGGCCCAGTGAGAACTCCAGGCACACTGTGTCAGAGGAACATTTCCAGGTGATTACCAGTCCAACCCCACAACCCCAGACCCAGTGCACATCGGCCTGGAGTGAGAACTCCAAGCCTGCCACGCCGGAGGGACATTTCTCAGCAATCCTCTGTCCCACACTACAGACCTAAACCCAGCACAGTCTGGCCTGTGAGTGAGGGCTCCAGGCCCACTGGACCAGAGGGACATTTCCCAGCCTTCTTGGGTTACAGCCTGTAGACCCAGACCCAGCACAGGCTGGCTGACCCAGTACAGCCTACTCAGTGGATAAGATCATCCACTATCCTTTTGTGAGCCAAGAAGACCCACCACAGCACAGGCCCGCTGACCTGGGGAACGACCTGCCTGACACAGGAGGGCTGACCCCAGGAACCAACAGAGGGGAACCAAAGGAGCTGCAGCAAAAAAGGAACTGAACACAACAGCTAGACCCAGGATAGGCATACATGGAAAATCTCAAACTTAATAGACTGGCACCCGAATCTCATAACAAGCAAAGGTTATAGCTGCACCAAAGCTCTACACCAAAGGTCAAAGGTCAGTGCTATACAAAATGACAAAGAGAAGGGGAAAAATGCAATCCCAGACCTCGAGTCCATCAGGAAGGGCAGAGGACACTAGCTCAGCTGCAATGTATGAACTAACAGATACAGCAGCAAAGGAACACCAGCAGAAAGCTATAGAGGAAATAAAACGAGAAGTAATTCCCCAAATTAAAAAAGAAATATTTGAATACATAGTATCTGAAATAAAGAATGAATTCCAGAAACATTAGTTGGAAAAACTATGCTCACCTAGAACGAGTGCAGAAAGCACTATTGCAGGGGATATATATGAATTAACAGCATCTGAAGCAAAGAAACAACAGCAGAAAGATCATGAGGAACTCAAAGCAGAAATAAGTTCTGAAATCAAAAAAGAATTTTTTGAAGTCATAGGATCTGAAATACCGAAACAAGTCCAGAAATACACAGAGGAAATCCAACTTGGAAGACAGCAGAAAAAGAATTAATAACTACCTCTAAAGAAGACATGGATAAAAAAAATTGACATCAGAAATATGATGGATTCCTTGAATGAGCAATACAAAAAAGAAATAGAACACATAAAACACAGTCAAAGAGATATAGAAGAACTAAAAATAGCAATCATGAGTCTATAAAACCGTCTGAGTGAAAGCAAAGACAGAGTTTCAGATCTTGAAGATGCCAGAGCAGCTAGTGAAAAGGTGAGAAAGGATCTCTTAAAAACAACGAGAATGCAGGAAAAAATAATCCATCACCTGCAGGATGACGCCAGGATGAACAATGTGAGAATAATTGGTATCAACGAGAATGAAGGAGTAAGTACAAATGACATAAAAAGAATTTGGGGAGAAATAATTGCAGAAAACCTCCCAAATATGAGGAAACAATCCAACATTCAGGTCACCGAAGCATACAGAACACCAAATAACCTCAACCCAAGTAGAAACACACCAAGACATATAATAGTTACGATCCCAGAAATCCAACACAAAAATAATATACTGAAAGCTGCTAGAGAGAAGAAGGAGCTCACATTCAAAGGAAAACCCATCAGAATTACAGCTGAATTCTCTACACAAACAATGAAGGCAAGGACAGCATGGAGCAGAGTTCTTCAAGTCCTACACGAAAGCAAATTCCAGCCCAGACTATTATACCCTGTAAAACTCTCTTTCAAGTTTGATGGAGAAGTGAAATACTTCCATGACAAAGAACAACTAAAGAAGTTCATGATGACAAAGCCATCCCTTCACAGGCTGCTGAAAGATGTTCTAGAGAGAGACCACAACCAGAACTCCATGAAAGAGAATGGAAGGAGCCCACTAAACAGGACAGTCAATTAAACACAGGTTACAAAGGAGTAAACAATACCAGGTAAATATCATGACAAACATGAGTCAACACTTTTCAATTATAACCATCAATGTAAATGGACTCAATTCTCCAATTAAGAGAAATAGACTGGCACAGTGGATTAGGAAACAAAATCCAACAATATGCTGTATACAAGAAACACACTTAACTCAAAAGGATATTCATAGGCTCAAAGTCAAAGGATGGAAAGCAATACTACATGCCCCAGCACCTCGAAAAAAGCAGGAGTAGCAATTCTGTTCTCAGACAGTCTCAACTTCAAACCAAGAATGATCAAACGACACAAAGAAGTCCACTATATATTGGCCAGGGGAAAAATTCAAGAGCAAGAAGTAACACTCATAAATATATATGCACCAACCACAGGAGCACCCAACTATGTAAGACAAATCTTAAGGAACATGAAAAACTTAATGTCTAAGAACACAATCTTAACAGGAGATCTTAACACACCCTTATCTCAAAAAGATAGGTCAACCAGACAAAAAATTAGCAAGGAAGTAGCAGAACTGAACCAGAGCTTGGAACAAATGGACCTGGTGGACATATACAGAGTGTTCCACCCAACCACAGCTGAATACACATTTTTTTTCAGCTGCACACCGGTCATTTTCCAAAATAGACTACATACTATTCCAGAGGTCATGCCTAAGTATATGCAAGAAAATAGAAATTATCCCTTGCATACTATCTGACCACAATGCAATGAAATTGGAAATAAATGACAAAAGAAACCAGAAAAACCCGCTAAATTCATGGAAACTAAACAACACCCTACTCAGCAATCCATGGGTCGCAGAAGAAATTTAACAAGACATTCAACAATATCTACAATTCAATAAAAATTCAAGTACAACTTACCGGAATTTATGGGATGTGATGAAAGCAGTTCTTAGAGGGAAAATCATAGCTACGAACTCACACATTAGGAAAACAGAAAGGGAACAAATTAGCACTTCAATGTTGCACCTCCAACAACTAGAAAAAGAAGAGCAAACAAAACCCGAAGCACAAAGACGGGAAGAAATCATAAAGATTAAAGCAGAAATTAACTCAATTGAGATGAAAAAAATCAGTTCAAAGAATCCACAAATCAAAAAGTTGGTTCTTTGAAAAACTAAGTAAAATTGACAAGGCTCTTGCCAACCTCATCAAAAAGAGGCAAAAGAAAATTCAAGTACAAGCGATAAGGAATGAAAAGGGTGTAATCACCACAGACCCACTGGAAATTCAGAAGATTATCAATAGTTACTTCGAGAAGCTTTATGCTCACAGAATAGAACATACAGAAGAAATGGACAGATTCCTCGAAAGGTACAAATTACCAAAACTGAATCAAGAAGATATTACAACTCTCAATAAGCTGATAACAGCCAACGAAATACGAAACGTAATGAAAAGCCTACCGACAAAGAAAAGTCCAGGGCCTGATGGATTCACAGCTGAATCCTATAAGAAATTTATAGAAGATATAATCCCTGCACTCCAGAAACTCTTCCACGAAGTTGAAAAGGAAAAAGTCCTCCCAAAATCATTTCTGGAGACAAGTATAATACTGATTCCAAAACCAGGGAAAGACACAACCAAAAAGGAGAACTACAGGCCAATCTCCCTCATGAATATAGATGCAAAACTACTCAACAAAATCCTGGCAAATAGAATACAGCAAATCATCAAGAAGATCACACACCATGACCAGGTAGGATTCATCCCAGGGATGCAAGGATGGTTCAATATTCAAAAATCTATAAATGTAATACACTATATTAATAGAATGAAATCTAAAATGCACATGATCATCTCAATTGATGCAGAGAAAGCCTTTGACAAAGTCCAACACTCATTCATGTTCAAGGTCCTACAGAAAATTGGAATAGATGGACTCTATCTTAACTTGATAAAAGCCATCTATGACAACCCAAAAGCTCATATAATCCCAAATGGGGAAAAACTGAAATCCTTTACTCTTAAATCAGGTACAAGACAAGGATGTCCTCTATTGCCCCTCCTATTCAATATAGTCTTGGAATCCTTTGCAACAACCATTAGAAAAGAGGGAGAAATAAAGGGAATAAGAATAGGTAAAGAAGAAGTTAAATTATCACTATTTGCAGATGACATGATACTTTACTTGGAAGACCCCAAAAATTCCACCAAGAAACTATGAGAACTGATAGGGAAATTCAGTAGCAAAGCAGGATACAAAATCAATATGCAAAAGTCAATAGCATTCCTCTACACAGATAACAAACACACTGAAAGGGAAACCATAGAAACAATACCTTTCACAATGGCACCGCGGAAAATGAAATACAATGGGATTCACTTAACCAAGGAAGTCAAAGATCTTTTCACAGAAAATTACAACACCCTAAGAAAAGAGATTAATAGAGGATTTCAGAAAATGGAAAGATATTCCATGCTCCTGGATAGGAAGAACCAACATCGTGAAGATGGCCATACTCCCAAAATTGCTGTACAGATTTAATGCAATCCCTATCAAACTGCCACCAACATACCTCCCAGATATAGAGAAATCAATCCTAAAATTTATTTGGAACCACAAACGACCTAGAATAGCAAA
>PVKA01022853.1:0-36488 GCA_004027165.1 Ctenomys sociabilis | reverse complement strand
GAGGGAGGGAAGGAGGGAGGAAGGAAGGAAGAAGAAATAGGAGAGAAAAACAAAGCAAAGATGAACATTTTGGTAGAAAACAGATTGCTCTTATTCATGTAATATATAAATTTCCTCTTTGCCTCCCATTGTAGGTTTCAATGACTTCTTTTTTTTTACAGAAGCAGGGATTGAACTCAGGCACTTGTGCTTACCAGGGAGGCACTTATTCTATTGGCCCCAAGTATTACTTTTTCTCCTAATATTTTGTGCAGTTGAGTCTATCTTTAAGATCCTTAAAAACTCTGAGTTTGGTCTGAGGTGGGCACTGGCCACAAGTAAATGATAATGTTCAAAACATTGCCGTAGTTGGGAGATTAACAGACACAGTTTAAAGATTCCATAAACATTTAGAACTACTGGTGGTTACCCTTGTTCCTTTTAAAAATCAAATTTATAACATCATCTACTTTCCTTTTAGTGCTATTCAAGACATAAGAGTGATGAGAATTATTTCAAACAAACTAGATGTATGAGAGTCATCTGTGTTACTATTCAGTGCTTCCTGGGTGTTTTGGATGATGTAGCTCATGTTGGTATCAAAGTTAACAGGAATTCTGAGACCATCTTTGCCCTATATTTGATTGTTCCGTAGTAAAATTTGAAACTAACACATTGCACTCAGTAAACATGATCTCAATTTGTTATGTTGATAATGTCAAACAAAATATTATTTCCCCTTTGTAGGCCTGACAGGAACTATATAGTGAAATTTCTTTATTTCCACCCTTCCCTAATGATTGTAGCAGAGGCCAGCAAATGCTACTGGGAGGTTTTAATTTTGTTTTCTAATTCATTCATTTCTCCAGAGTTTGATATATATCTGGTACAGTACCAGCTAACAGTGAAGAAGGTATTGACACACAGACACTATGATTTTGAATTACACTTAACACGTAATAGGAGCATCAACACTCCATGTTAAGGGCTGGCCTGATAGCTCAGCGACCTAAAGCACCTGCTTAGGCAGCGTACAGCAGTTCCCCGAATGCAGTGTGGTTCCTGCCTGTGGCATGTACTGGGACTGTGATTGAGACTGGACATGGTGGTGCTTGCCTGTAATCCCAGCCCTTGGGAGGCTGGAAATAGGAGAATTACTATGAGTCCAATCTACATAGTGAGACCTGTAGACCCTGTCCTAAATACAGAAAAAAAAAATAAACCTGCGTTAATAAATTACAACTTTATATTAAGAAGAATAGTTTTTTTTAAGAGAATGCAGATATACAAACATATTCCAGATCAAAGAAAAATGCCTAGCTAGTGACCGCATGGAAGGATCATTTCTCCTTCCCAAGATAACTGCTGTTCAGACTTATGTCACTGTACACTGGTTTTGCTTGTATTTTGAAGCTCATTTGAAACAACTCACCCTGAACTCTGGCATTTGGCTTATTATGTCAGGTTTTTTTTCTTTAATTTTGTAATAGTAAGTCAGTACTTTTTCTGTACTTTTTCTTTTGTTGTGTAATTGTGTCAAATTTCAGTAATTGTCATACTACAAGTGGACATATGGTTTGACATGTCCATATATGTATATATATATTAATATCTATATATGTTAACATGCACACACACACACACACACACACACACACATATATATATATATATTAAAGCCACTTGGTCAGTCATTTATTAGAATACATGCTAAAAATATTATGTTTGTATTGAATTTTCTCCAATAATTCTGAAAAATTCTCCTATATCTTTAATATGTTTCCCTTTTTTTTTTGCTTTTCCTTTTTTTCTTTCTTTTTTGTATTTAGGACAGGGTCTACAGAGTGTACAGGGTCTCACTGCATAGATCAGACTCACAGTGATCCTCCTGTTTACGGCCTCCCAAGAGCTGGCATTGCAGGCGTGTGCCACCACAGCCAGTCTCATTCCCCGCTCAGCTCGCCCTGGGGGTGGGGCTGGCACAGCAGGTCAGGGGACTGAGCCTAAGCAGGTCTGCCTAAGCAGGCACTTTAATTTTAACAGCATTCTTAAGTAATGTCAGTAGGTAGACTACATTCTTCTAGTATATGTGTTTGTCTTTTAAATATTTGTACTTGGTTGTCTAAAATTCTATCTTATAGGGCCAATGAGACAGCTCAGAGGACTAAGCACCTGCTTTGGTAAGCACAGGGGCTGGTGTCTGTTACCCGGCACTATGTGTGGCACTGGCCCTGTCCTGGACATGCTGAGCCAGCACGGACACCCGACGTGGTGGTGCACGCCTGTGATCCCTCCCGGAGGTTGAAAACAGGAGCACTGCTATGAGTCTGAGCTTCGTAGTGAGACCCCGTACCAAGCACACGCACACACACGCACACAAGAAGACAGAAAAGTCACAAGACAAAGGAAAGGATTCTGAGTTTCAAGGAAGTCAAAACTGGGAGTGGACAAATGTGTGAATCAATAATGGTATTCCTAAGGAGTTCATTGTGTAGATTTCTGGGTACCACCTGAAGTCTTGTGTCTCTGATGGTTGACTTTTCTCTTTCCTGGTAGATAGAAGAAGAGACACACCTTTGTAAATTTAATGTCCTATCTTTAAGAAAATAAGGACAGAATGGAGAGCTTTAGGTACATAATACTGTCTTCTCATTTACCTTCACTACAAAATACCTCTATGTCAAAGGGCTGTTGTTTGGAGTAACCTCTTTTTCCTTGGTTAAATATTGTTTTATTATCCAGTCTTAATGTAGATCCTTAGTCATTCTAATGTCATTAATTGTTTGAGTTTAACAGTAAAATTTTATTTATTTTTTAATCCATCTTTTATAGTACTCATACTCCTCAAAGTAAATTTTCAGTAAAAAATTAAATTTTGTATTCTCATTTAGTGGCTTCACTAGGAATTACATTGTCTTTAATGGACTATAATTTCCCAAAATTAGTACTTTTGTTCTTTAGACTGATGTAGAAATTTGAAAGTTAATTCATTTAATCCTCTCTGGCTCACTGTGCTGCTGTCATATTTTTCTGTATGTTACAAATACCTAAGGTACTTTTATTACTTCTGTTGTTTTAAGCAGTTGTTAAATATATTCAAATTCCAAGATAACCATTTAGATGCTCTTTGTTCTTTCTTTCTTTTTCTTTTTTCCTGTATTTAGTGCAGGATCTATAGGGTCTCACTACACAGATTAGACTTGTAATGGTTCTCCTGTTTTCAGCCTCCTAAGCACTGGGATTGTAGGCATGCACCACCATACCTAGTCTCAATCTCTGTTTCAGTGCACCCCCGAGGGCAGGGTGAGCACAGTTCTATAGGGATCTTTGTTCATTCTTGCAGCTCTTTGCTTCCATTTGACCTTTGAACTTTATAGAAGATTGCACTTTTTTGATGACAAACTCTCTCAAGCCTTATCTGTGGTAAGAACTTTTTCTTCATTTCTGAAAGATGTTTTTCTAGCTATAAAACTATCCCTCTTTTTCTCCTAAGTTAGGAAGGGCATTGTGGCTTGTGTTAGTTATCTTTCTCTTCTTTATGAGCCAAAATACCCAACACCCTCAAATTAAGGAAGGAAAAGATTATTTAGCTTAGTTTGTATAGGTTTCAATCCATGTTGGCTGGCTCCAAGGCAGAGTGGCACAAGGCAGAGGAACAACCAACCATTCATAGCAGCAGAAGATAGCAAAAGCAACAATCAAGGAATAAGGATAAAAATTTTTATGATCCTTTTATCATATCCAGACTTCTGGGATTAAGACTATGCCAATCCAATCAGTGGTTGGATCTATTTACCACCCACCCTTAATCCCAACAGTGAACCATGAATTAGTCACAAACTCTAGATTCAGCTACCTCTGAAAAGACCTGTCTTCCACCATAATTGCATGAGGCTTTTGGCAACATCTATGCAAAGACCATAGAATGTTTTTTATAGATATTTACCATTATCTCTTCCTGTATCTCAATTTTAAATACTAAAAGGGATGAAGTAATGGAGGGATGGAGTACAGGGAAGAGAAATAGGACATAAAAATACTAATATGTGTTATGTACATGAGACAGCTTACCATGATGAGTGTAGTCACCTGTATGGCAAATATGTAACAATAAAAATTTAAAAATTAAGAAGTAAGGAAGGTGGGACCAGTGAGGTAGCTTAGTGGACTTAAGAACTTGCTTGGTTCAGTTGGCTATGCCCCACCACATGCTATGCCAACCCAGCTCCCAGGGCAGGGCCCAGGTGTAGTGGCCCACACCTATAACCTCAGGGCTGGGGAGACTGAAAGCATGAAGACTACCACAATTCTGAGTTGCATAGTGAGACCCTGCAACTATTAAATAGATTAAAAAGAAAAGAAAAAGAAGGAGAAAATGAGAAGGAGAAGGAAAAGGAGAATGAGAAGAAGAGGAAGAGGAAGGGAAGAAATGAAGGAAGGCAGGGAGACAGGCAACTTCTTTTAGCACCTCACCTAAAAATCACTCTTGAGGAAAGACAAAAAAAACTATAGTCATTAGTGTTGAAGCAAGATATGGAACTAAAAGGAGAAAAGATAAAAACTCACATGTCTAAATATGCTATATTTTTGTGAACACACATGTGTGCAATTAAGGAAGTACAATATGAAATAGCCTGAAAATGTCTCAATTAAGAGCCAAGGTGGCTGCTTGACTACAAGGAAAACATAGTGAAGAGGAAGCATCCAGTTATTAGTTTTGTCTAAGAATGGCAAATATGAAGACCTGGAGGGAGAACAGAACCATGGACTTGAAAAAGAATTGCTGAGCTTGGCTGAAAACCCATCTGGAGATCATGTAGCAGGCATGAAGTCGAACAACTGTTTTATTATTTCTAACAGAATTCAGAGGTCTGGGTACAATAACTAGGGAGGTGGTTGGTTGGATCGATAAAAGACAGATGATCAGCAAGCTTTCATGAGAGGTGAAGGAGTGGAGAGGGTTACAGTAGTAGCAAAAAACTAAATAGGTAAATGAATTACCAAGGTGTCAAGCCAAATGAAATGAAGCTATGAGATGGGTGATACACTATGAATGGTAGGAAAGGGAATCTAGACTTTCCATGAAAGGAAAAAGAAAAAAAACAAGAGTGAAAGACTCCAAAGAGCAACAGAATTAGTAAGATTATAATAGTGTGAATTTTAGGGTTGTATGCAAAAGAACTTGAGAGAAGAAGTCCACAATATTTCTATTGGTGGTTTAGAGTCCTGAGATGGAGATGAGAAGTTACCATTTATGTCAAATTGTTTTGAGACCCTATTTTGGAAAGGTCGTCTATTTTACCCAACAATGGCTGATTTTACATCTCAACAGGTACAGTGAGTGAAAGGAAGGTAGAATACATTACAGAGGATGACATCATCAGTGCAAACCATTAAAGGTGAACAGTAAGTAAATCTTTGCTCTAGGATTAGAAGAACATGTTTTGTAGCTGAAAAGTCATTAATGCTGCCTCTCTAAACCATCATATTCTTTGGATGCATAATGAAGAGATTGTCATCAACTGGGCTGTCTCAGTTACTCTTCTCTCATTCCTGGAACAAATACTCAATACTCAAAATGAAAGAAGGAAAGGTTTATCTAGCTCACAGGTAATGAAGGTTTCAGTTCATACTCAGCTGGCTCTAAGGCAGAGTGGCACATGGCAAAGGGTAGCAGTTCATGATGGCAGTAAAGAGGAAGAGAAGCCAAGGGAGGAGTAGCAGCAACAGTGGCAACAGAGAGAGTCTGCCTCTCTGTCTCTCATGTTACAGTCAAGCTCTCTGCCCCAGTCTGTGGGAAGTACACATACTCATAATCCCAGCCTTGGATAACGTATCCCAGATCATGAGTTAATCACAAACTCTGGAAGTCCCTGCCCCATATCTTCATGAGGCTTTTGGAGGACAACTAGATACAAACTGTAACATGGGCTATAAGAAAAGAGCTACAGTGTGAAGACTGTGATTCTGTATAATTAAATAAATAGGTGACATGATTCTTCTGTGAAGAGATTAGTGAGACAGAGCAATGCATTAAGTGCCAACGGGCTGTAGCAACCACTGTCAAACAGGAGAAAGCCAGCTATGAAAGGGGAAAGTAGATTGGAGAAAATAAGTATATAATTTGATTCTAAGGGAGAGGAAAAGCGAGCAGAGGACACTAAATTTGGGTTAGCAGCTAATTTGAAAGTGAAGAGAGGTGTAGGGGCATTTGCTTCCATCATGCTTGCTGCTATAATATGGATGTAGGACTTCCTGCCCTCTAGAACTATGACTCAAAAATCTTGTATTCATTGTAGATTTCCCAGCCTGTTATGTACAGATATAGAGGCCAAAAATGGACTAAGATGTCATGGTACTGGGTTTGATGACAAAGTCATGTTGGAAAACAACCTCAAACAAGAACAGGTTGAGATTATGTTTCCTTTTTTTGTTTTTTGTTTGTTTTTGGTATAGGGTCTCTCTATGCAGCCCACATTCATAGTGATCCTCCTGCTTTCTGCATCCCTCGTGCTGGGATTATAGGCGCACGCTACCATACCTGGACTCCTTTGCTGGCTCAGTGCACCCGAAGGTACAGCCAGCGCAGCATGCAGAACCAGGAATTGAACCCTGGCCACTGCGCTTACTTAAGCAAGCACTTAGTCCATTGAGCTATACTGGTGGTCCTGCAGTTATGTTTCCTAAAAGTAGAAAACTCTTCCAAAACTCATCATGAAATACCGCACAAAGATTAACTGACTAGAAGGTATAAATGAAAACACCTAAGGAATATGTTCCCTGATAATAAATGCACAGCCCACACCTGATATTGCAAAATCAGACAGGAAGGCAGGGTGGTGACTGCAATCCCAGAATTCTGAGCAGAAAGGCCGCATGGCCAAGCCCAGCCTGGACAACTCAGCAATTTGCAAAGACCCTCTTTTAAACGAACAGGGCTAGACATTTAGCTTAGCACATGTGTCTTGGGTTCAATCACCAATACCACCAAAACACACACATAAAAGGCAAGCTTTGAATTATCACTGAAATTATGGCAGGTTATAAAAATCACTTTTATACATTCCTTATATTCATCAGTTTGTATAGGAAATTGCTAGTTTCTGTGAACGATGAACATAGCTTTATTGTTCTAGGCTTGTAGATTAGTTTTAAATCTGGGAAAAATGTAAATGCAATTAAATTAGCAATGGTGTTTGAGAAAGGGTTTATGAGTAAATAGATTATGCTCTTATGTTTGTTTGTTGTTTTTTGCCCTGAGACCTGTGAGAAACATTTATATCTCATTCTCTCTTCACTGAAGGGGAGAGAAATGGAAAATTATATTATTATGAAAATAAATCAAGTAGCCTTTATTTTATGTGAAATATTTATATATCTCAAATGCCTTTTTAAATCTGAAAATAATAAGCATGCAAAAAATGGCATGTATGAAATCTAACAAGTAATGTATCTTCAAGAAGGAAATAAAATAATTGAGGAACAGACTCAAAAATAAAGAACAACACAGAGACTCACTGAATTTTTAATTAAGTGAAATTCTACAGTATCAATTTCAAAGAATGTGCTATTATTATTGGAAAACGCTATTGGCATATGGAAATTATAGTATAAACACAATAACTAGACCTATGTTAATCTATCACATAAAATAAAAATCATTGCTTATATTTCCTTCTCATTATATATTTAGGATGAAAAGAAACAATAAAGTTAAAGAAGGAAAACAAAGTAAAAGTAGCAAGTGTTCTACTAGTGGATTTAAATGTGTATAAATTGAAATTTCACAGTGTCAAGGCTTTCAGGATTCAACTGCTTTCCTTTTAATTCAGTTTCTATACAATTCACTCTTTTCCTGTTAACGTACTGGCATTTTTCCCCACATATTTTTGAGTCCATTTTGTTAGCTCAAGATGCAGGCCAAAGGAAGAGGACAAATGCCTCCCACTACCTGTGAACTGAGAGAAAAATGTAGTCATGTGCTTGAG
This sequence comes from Ctenomys sociabilis, assembly GCA_004027165.1. Lineage (NCBI taxonomy): Eukaryota > Metazoa > Chordata > Mammalia > Rodentia > Ctenomyidae > Ctenomys > Ctenomys sociabilis. The sequence continues at coordinate 28,521 of PVKA01022853.1, read as the reverse complement.
AAAGTGGACAGGAAGAGAACTTCACAGCTACTCCTCCTGTAATTTGCTTCCTGTTTCTCTACTTGCATAAGAGGGAGAACAAAGCTGACCTCACCAGGCAAAGTGGATGACGCCCCTTGATCTGTCCAGGTAGCTAAGGGCTACCTCTTAGTACCACACCACACCTTGCCCCTTCCAGGCCTCTCCTCTACCTTCTACATGAAATAATAGTTGAAATGGAATTTTCTTCTCCAGAAATGTGGACAGTATCTCCTGAAGGCTCTCTAAGTATAAAATCATTCTAGTGAAAAAGAGACAGAAGACAACACTGAGTCAGTTGAGCTATAGGAAAATTGGTTTGGGAATCTCTCCAGAGAAGGAAGAACAGGATTAAAGATCAGCAGAGGGAGGCAGAGATACACAAATACCACACAAAAGAAGGGATCAGGCTATAGAGAATGCAAGCTCAAAGGAATCTTCTTTCTATGCAGTGAGACAGGGTTTTGCAGGTTTGAGGTAGAAACCTAAAGAAGATAAATTATGTCAAACCAAGCAACCATTGACCTTTAGTTTGGAATGTAAACAGAATCCTCAAGCACTCTACTCACTAAACGCTCTGAGTGGAGCTGTGAAGTTGAGCCCCAAGGTCACTCAGTCCTGTCATCAGCAGGCTATGGCATGAATTCTTCCTAGTGATCTGTGCCCCAGGAAGACAAAGTTTTTGGTCACCTCTCCTGGGTGAGTGCAATGATGCTAGATTCTATCCCTGGCCATTTCTAATAGGTCACTCAAATACCATTAAAAACATTTATTTATTTTTTTTTTTAAACTGTGGAAATTTTCAGTAAAATGGAAACAAATTGCTATAAGTAAACCATTTGTCACAGTCTGATTGCTTTGCAGGCACTCTGGGAACACCAATTTGTCATGCTAGATCAAGATAACCACAGCCTGACTAGAGCAAATGGCTTTTTGCCTACTAGTTGTGATTTTAAAAAAATATTCACCCAGAGAGATGTGTTCTATGGAGGCTCCTTGTTCCACCACAGCTACATGACCAACAAGGAAAACTAAGGCTTTAGGAGCCAAGTGTGTCACCTAAAGGCATGTAGGGGCCAAACAGTTAACTTTAGTTAAATATAAAGCTTAGAGTTGGTAAAAATACATATTTATGAGTGTAATATTTCATCTATATGTTGAAGTTAGTTAAATCTGGGCAAGTTAAAAGAAGTATTACTCAGTTGAAAAAAGGACAGAGAATATTCAAATAATATTGTTAGCTACAATATTTCTTAGCATAAACTAGACACCTAACTAAGTTAGATGATTTGTTAGATGCTTACTCTGAAAGACTTAGTAGAGTGTCTCATGCATACCTGCTTTTACTAGGTACTGCATTGAATAGCTTTTTAAAAGTAAACATAACAACACAATCCAACACAGTCCAGCATTCCACAACAATAGTGAGTTATCCGTAGAATTTATGTCGGCTTCTAGTACTATGGACAACCACTAGGAAAATAACAAGGTAGAAAGTATTAATTATTGAATCTTTGATGTAATTTAAGTATTAAAAATAAGATACACAAACAGCTACACTCTCTTAATTTACTGATAAGAGACATATGGTATAATAATGTCTGTAAGTATAATATCATGTATGCACTTTCTATGATACCAAAACATTATGAAAACAGTTTGCAGTGTATTAATTTATCAAATCCATCTTGTCAAGGTATCTTAAAACTGTCTCATTGATATTTGTACTTCAATAAAACAAAAATAAAAAAATAAAAAATAAATAAACATAAGGGATGACCCATATTGATGAGATAATTTAGGCATTTGAGACACAAAGCGAGGACAATCATGTAAGATTTCTGCTGTGGTTTTTCTACATAACTGCACAGAATAGAATAAAAATAGAACTAAGGAAAAGGGACTTACAACCTTGAGGAAACCACCAGCATAGGTCACAAAGTCACATAACCATATTCCCCACATCAGCTCTCCAAAACTAGGAATGTTCCTTGATTCCCTTTGCTTTTCAGCCTCTGCATACACAGTGCCACTTTTCCTCTGGTCACTGTGAGTTCACATCATCACTGTTGACAGATTTAAAACAGCAAATGCACTTGCTGCCTTGTTCATCTAATGAGATGAAACTGTCAGCTAAGAAAGTCAAGCCTTTTTCTGGTTTGCTATTTGTCATATGATACTTGATGACATGGTTATCCAGTTAGATATTTCAGGTCATTTTATTCCTGAATGCACCTATCAGTACTTATAATTTGAGAACATTTTTTATAGTTACTCCTATAATGTGGGTATTGACAACTTAGTCCGTTTACTTCCACTGAACTTTTTCCAGAAGGTTTGTATTACATTTTCATATAGAAACATAAGAACATATTTTTTGATATATGGTAAGCAGATGTTAAAATTGTTTGAGTTTTTTTATATTTAACTCAGATATAACCATTTTTAAGAAGGTATACATTTCACTGCATCAAATTGTAGCGCTAGATCTCTCTGAGAATCAACACAGGAGCTAATTTGGAAGTCCTAATATGTTCTAAACCCATCTATATATGTATACTATTTTTACCTTTAGAGTTGGGTCCTGACACTCTAGAGGGGTAGAGTTGATGCACTGTGGCAGAAGTGGCAGAAGTTACTTCATAGAAGAGTCACTGTTACTAGCTTTACAAGTTTTCTTCTCTAATATCTACAATGCCACTCTACATATCAAGGAAATACTGGCCAGAGTGATGCCTGGCCAGAAACTCTTAACTGTCATGTTCATCAGTCTAAAAAGTTCTGTGATTCTAGAGGTCCTGTAGACAGTTTGCTTTCAATTTCTCTATCGAATATCTCTTTGGATTATTAATAATGATTTGACAATTTAGCTACCTGTCATCTACATAAGTATTTAATTGCAACTATATTTAAGGTCATGATATTCATACTGAGAATATAGTTGATTGTGACTGTGAACTTGATTGGATACCTAGAAATACCTAGAAAATTAGTGTAGCACACTTCGTGATATGTTGTCACCAGGAAGGTTTGAAAGTGAGACAGCAGACTGATGGGAGAGACGCACTCTGCATGGGCATGTATCACTCAATGTGGTAGAGAGAAAGGGTGAACTCTCCCAAAGTAATAATTTACTCTCTCTCTCTCTTTCTCTCTCTCTCCATCCCTCTCTCCATCTCTTTCTTTCTCCCCTTCTACCCTTTCTCTCTCTCCTCTCCTCTCCTCTCTCCCTTCTCTATGTTCCTCTACCTTCTCCCCTCTTTCTCCTCTCCTCTCTCCCCTTTGCTCTCCTCCCTGCCACTCCCCTCCCCTCCTAGAGATGTAGGCCTTCCTCCTCCTCTCCCCTAGAGATGTAGTTCAGCTATCACAGTGCCTGTTTGCAAAGAACAAGGCCCTAGTTTGATTATCAGTACATAAGAAAATCTTATTTTGAATTTTTCTTATGGACTGCCAAAATATCAACCGATTTTCTCTGAAATCCCTTCTCCACCCTGATGTTCTACTTGATCACAGACTCAGAGATGAAGCAAGTTGGCTATGGACTGAAATCTCTGCAACTATGAGACCAAATTAGTATTTCATCCTTGCAGTTATTGTTCTTTGATTATTTGGTTATAGTGACAGAAAGCTCATGAATATAAGTGGGAGTATTTACTTCAAAGGTTTTATTTGGTAGAGGTTTAAAAATGTGTGTGTAGAACACTTAGAACTCTTCAAGAGTTAAATCCACACCAAGTAACAAGGACCATGATGATGGTAATGGCAGCAGTGATGTACGAACTGGTACAGTGCTAAGCGCTTTAGGCATGGACTGCTACAATGCATTAAGCCTTCAGTGAAGACTCTTGCATAGCAGTGGAAGAGGAATATACATTTATTCTTGTACTTTTAGTGTTTCCAATAAAATGTGCCAATGATTGACAAGCTTTTGGGTCTTTAAAATCCTTCATAAAGTGTTTAATATGTTCTCCAAGTATGCAATGTTTTACATCATTCCAGAAAATATGATAAAACTGCTTGCTGCCAAACTTTTATGCTTGAACAGGAAAATTACTAAGGAAAACTGAATCTGGCTTTCCTTCAGGAATTTCTCTAGCACATGAGTATCTACCAATACTCACTGATCTTCAGGACCTTTGTGGTATCTTGGGCTGACGCTTGGAGTATTAACAAAACTCTAGGTAAAAATTTTAGGGGAAGGGCTGGCAGGATAGGTCTGTGGACTCTAAGCACTTGCTTAGATAAGTACAGGAGCCAAGGTTCAATCCCTGGCACCACATGCAGCACCAACCCCCCTCTCGGGTGTGCTGAGTTGGTGATGGAGTCTGGGAGTGGTGGCACATGCCTGCAATCCCAGCACAAGGGAGGCAGAAATCAGTAGGATCGCTACAAGTTTGTCCTGTACCAAAAACAAAAACAAAAATTAAAAAAAAAAAAAAAAAAACCTAACAAAAAAATCTGGTGAGGGAAATAGATCAGTAGGATAAGTGCAAAAGCCTGAGTTCAATCCCTAGTCCTGCAAAAATAAAATCTAAGGGGAGCTCCTTCAGACCATACAGTTAAGTAGTGTGCTAAAGGAGCTCTTTAGGTAATTTTTCTAAGTATGATCTTTTCTTCTCCACACCAATAACAAACAATAAAAACATCTACCTTTCAAACATGCTCATGGCGAGCACATAGTTCAGCTGCTCCTTATTTTCGGCACTAGACATCACGCCACAGCCATTGATGAGATGCTTGATTTTTTATCAGTAAAAGAGGAGAATATGCAGACACACCACCAATCAGAATATATGGAATAATAAAAAGAAGAAGAGAACCAGCAGCAATAACTACTGGGATATAATTGGCATTAGAAAAAATATTTAGAGAATAGTCATAATGACTCTAAGAATCCACTTGGTATTTCAAAATAAATACATGAGGTTGTACTTTGATATTTGAAGAGACCTGATACAATTTTTTTTATGCATCCCTTATTCTGAATGCTAGATTGAATAGAAGTGGACTAATAGCATTCTTTTGATTCCTGCACCATTTAAAATACATTCAGTGTTTTAAAAGTATTCTATTTCAATATTATTGAATTTCAATAATGTAAACAATCAACATTTCCCAACAGAACAGGACTTTCTGAAAAAAGTGCCAAAGTAAAAGCAAAGGAAAAAGTGAAATGTATCTACTAATTTTTATAAAATAATATTAATTTAATCATTTGGGAATTAAATCATGTCTTATTTTCCTTCGGAGAGAAAACATATTGAATCCCTTAAATTGCTGAGGCTAAAAAGAGTACAAAGGCCCAAGAAGAAAAGATTCACATCTGAAAGATTCAAAAGTTCCCAGCTTTACTTCAGTGCTGCCTGACACGTTATTCCCCTGAGCACTGACTATATGTTTGATTTTTTGGGGCTGGTGGTGCAGGTTCTGAGGATCGATCTATAACCCTGGTCTCCTTTACAATAGACTTTTAATATCTCAGAATTACTGAAATTTATTTAGTATTTTAAATGTATTTTTAAAAACTAAAAACAGTTCCAGTTCAACCAAAACTTTAAAAAAAAGAACTTTCTGCTAAGAATCAAATGGAAAGTCATGATGGAGAAAAAGGAGTCCATGATGAGATAAATATAATTAGTATTATAGTTATGAGGTAAATTGTGTCCTGCATACTGTGTGCTGGAATGTGAATTTATAATGAAATACACAAAGAGAAGGAATTGTGCTCTTCGTTTGAAGAATTTTCCATCTGATCACTAGCATGATGCATTTTGCCTACAAAAATAGTGGTAACAAATTACCACTAAAATTCTATTTTTAAAATGCCAATGATTAATTGAATACAAATGCACTGTAACGAGACATTTGATGGATGGTATTATAGTCTGTAACTATGTAGGCTCATTTTTTTAGACCATCAAGGCATAAAAATTATGTGGGCATTAGTTTAATTCTTATGCCACTGAAGAAAGAAACAGACACACATGAGAAGAGTTGATACCACTACTTCTGTCTTTTATGATTGCCAGCTGGCAATGAATTTCTTGACTCTAGAGTTTTGTTGGAGGTTTTTGGTTACGCTCACTGCTCAGAAGAACATTACTGTGTCTGAGTTCTATGAAATATTTCCCATTTTTAGTGCTGCACAAAGTTGGCAAAAATGATGAAGTATTCTGAAATGGCATTTTACTTCAAGTCTCCTGCATTTGGTTTTTTGCAGTATTGATCAGTGTATTTGCTGGGTTAGCAACATAACTTGGGATCAGCATTCAGCACTATTCAAATGGAGCTACAGGAGCTCATTTGATTTTCTTTTCTTGTTTTCTCTTGTCTCTCCCACTGCATTCTGCTAGAGCATGTTTAAATTAGACAGGACAGCAGGTGGGACACTGGGGTACATCTTTAAACAACACTTGAATCACAGGTGTCTTATAGAAATAAAATGAATGGTGTGATTCGTTTACCTGCTGAAAGCTGAATTTGCAGAGTACAACTGTACAATTTTGTCTTCATGGTTACAAGTTTTTATCTCACACATAGCACTCCTGATGATAATTTGATAGCCTCAGCTTCTGAGTGCCCTTAGTTCAAGATAAGATCCACATTCATCTGGAATCTGATTGCAAACCATGCAAAAAAAAATATTGCTCATAAGCCTGTTTAAATCATCCCATGAAGAGCTATCTTCTGTAATCATTCTCTTAATTAACGTAGTTCTAGAACTACTTTTTGCTTCCTTCAAAACCAGAAAATCACTGCAATAAGAATATATCTTCACCAGTAGTTTTCTACTCCAATCTCTGATACACAGAGCATTTTTAGACTAACCAAGATAATTGCATTCCATCTAAGAATGGAAGTTGATTTCTTCTGTGGACAATGCTACAGCATTGTTCAAGTTCACTTGGGGAGATTTGGGTAAGACTGGTTTTGTTTCCAACTTAATAAAATAGATTGTTTTTGTCTTTTCTCCTTCTCTTTATCTTCCCATCCCATCATGTCTTCTTAAAGCATCTTTCTAACTAAACCACCAGCATAGTGGTCATTGCTGATTTTTTCCAAGGAAACCAAATTAAAACTGATGAACTCTATTAGAATCTTCTAGACCCACTGCTTTTACTATTTTCAGTAAAAGGTTTATGTTTCAAAGAATATTAATAGTAGGCAACAAGCAACCAGTTTAAAGAAATGCCTATTTGTCCTTAAAGGGATAATGTTCCCATCTGAGGATTTCAGATGTTTTCCGAGGACCTATGAATTTAAGGGCTATAGATTGAGGTTCATGGACCAAAGAAAAAGGGAACAAATTAATAAACTCTCACTCAAATGCCCATCAGTGTATACTCATGTCTCTTGACCTCCTGTAAGTGTCATTGGCCTTAAGCAATTCTAAAGTAATTTGAGCATCTTTGTTATAGCTTACCAAATATGGTTTGAATTAGTAAGGCCATCAATGGTGAAGATGGAACCTTTATGTTCTATGCTCAATGGCTTATTCCTGCTAAGCTCACAGCTAAGTGATAGACATGTCTTTTCCCAACCAGAAAGATGTCTGCCCTCACACACCCTGAAATACTTTCTGCCTCTGGGCTTTATCCAGCAAAACTATGGCAACTCAGTGCTGAGTTGCTTTTCCAAGCCAGACATCGACTGCTGTTACGCTCAGGATTTTTTCTCAGCATCTTTTCTATGTTCTTTCTCAGATCTCGCTAGGCCATTAGACAGGCTCACTAAGGTCCTTTCTCTCACAAGACAAGCGAGATACTTCTGCCTTCACCTGCAGCATGTTCATCTGATAGCTTTTTCTCCCAGATTCAAAAAGTTCATGTTTTCCTTTGGAAAACAAAAGGAAGCTGAATATCATTTTCTGTTCATGTTTTAGTGCTGTACATATCTGGGTCTCAACAACCAGAATGTTTTCAACTCTGAACTACTGCTGCTTTGGCTGAGACAGGATTAAGAGTATAAGCAAGGTAAGCAACACAATGCACTTTTGTTGTTTGTCTGTAGCTGTGCTATTTAAAAGTAATTAAATTAGTTCATTCATTTTAATTGCTTCATAGTATTTCCTTGTACCTGCTGTGCAAAAATCTGTATATGCCAACAAGAATAAATCTTTTAAGTATAAAACTGAATGAAAAAACATAAAATGATATACACAGAAATGTCACTGTATTAGGGTTTTACTAGAGATATAATAGAGGGAACAGATACGACATGAGATGTACAAATGTATAAGAAATTGCGAGACTGGCCTATGATGGCGAGCTGTAGAGTCGGATGAGCAAGTCGGATGCAGAGCTCGTGTGCACGCCTGCGAAGGAAGGGCTCAGTTGCAAGGGCTGAAGCTCACCGAGGAGTTCTCTGTAAGTCTCTATCAGCCGGCTGATGAGTCTGGGACGGAAGCCTGAAGAGTCCGCTGAACGATCCAAGCTGGAGGCCCAAGAGCCCGCACTGGAAGCTGGGAAGTGAAGTCCAAGCCGGCTGGGAAGCCTGAAGTTCCTCCGAGGAAGTGGAATGCTGAATCCTTCAACCTCTTTAAATGCTCTTTTTGTGCTGAGTCACTCTGGGGTGGGCCCTCCTCCCCGCCCCTCAGGATGGGGCTCCCACTCCCAAGGGTGTGGAACCACCAGGTGATTCAACCAAATTGTCAGAAGTGTTGACCATTACAGCCACTTATGTAAAACCACACAAAAATATCAAGAACTCATGGTCACGGTAATAGTATAAAATAAAAATGTACAGAGAAAGAATAGCTATGGCAAATTGATTGCCTCTGGGTAGGAAAAAACTATATAAGGGTGAGGTGAGAGGACACTCTGGATATGACAACTCCATTATAAAATGAATAAAACAAAAACCCTAGAAAAATTAATCTACAATGAATGAAGCAAATATTGTCAACATGACCATGTGTCTCAATCAATGTGTATCATATTCTAAATGTATCACTCACTCAAATTTTCTCACTAATATATTTGAAGGATATATTTGAAGCACTTACAATTAATTATTACAATTAATTACTTATTTCATAAAATATTAAACTAAAAATGATTAGTAAAATATTGCAAGCATAATACCTGAAGTAAAATACTCTGCTTTACTAGTACGCAGTATTTCAAGGTGTTTACACTTACCGCTGATGACTATTTGGAAATTGATCAGCTGGAGTGAACTGCACATCTTACAAGAGCTACATCCTTAACTTTTCCTATCCTGCTTGCTTCTCAAGTATACTTTGGTGAAATGAAAAGCACAGTGAATAGCATCCTTTTTGTCTTCTTCCCTTTTTGCGTTTGATCTGGAAACTTGCACAAGTCATAGAACTGCATCCACAGGCATTTGGATTTGACTTTCCTAGTTTTGAGAAAGGGTCTTGCTAAATGGTCTCCCTGGCCTTGAACTTACAGCCCTCCCCCATCAGCAGCCTGAGCAGCTGGGGTTACAGGCACTTGCCATAAAACCCAGCAGGACAGTATCCTGTATAAGAGAACCCACCCTGGTGAATCCGTGACTGTGATTCCCTCACATCAGTGATCATCAGCTTGATGAGAATTTGCCTGTTCTCCCAAGGGATATTTGTCTTGAGACAGTTTTGATGATTGTTACTGGGGGGAAAGGTGCTAAGGGCAGCTTGTAGGTAAAAGTCATGGATGGCTTGAAATTTTGTGCACTTCGCAGTTCTGCAATAAGGAATAATCTCATCAGAAAGGCAGGTGGTGCTGAGGTGTAGAAGCCATGAGTCAAGGACTCTTATGTTCCACTTTTTATGAATATTTTATCAATTGTGCTCAAGTTTTCTATCTCTGAAAAAATATTCATAATATTTTGGTTAGAATGTAGCCTGTTTCTAGGATGGAAATTCTTTTGGTCTTGTCTCCTCCTTTTTTATTCATCTGTCAATGCTGTCTACACTATTTCAAAATTGCCAAAATAAGTTGCTTACTTGTATTCATTTAGACACAAGTGTGATCCAACTCTATCCACTTTTACTTACCAAGTACTACATAAAGATCCCTTATTAATATTCTTCTTTCAGTTTCTTACCAAGGCAAAACACTGTTTTTATTTCTATCTTTTATTTTTTATATCAGCCTATTAAAGCTTTTATCTTCTTTTAATTTTTTGACTAATTTTACAAGTTTATATCTGGTAATCTGCATAACTAATTTGAAGGCAACAATATACATACAATATAATGACCATTGTTGAATTTCTATCATTTTGTTTAGGGAGATTGGGTATCTTTTCCCTTTGGATTTTTTATTTTCTTTAAAAAATAAAAAAGAAAAGAAAGCGTTTCAGACTCTATATCTTAATTTCAAACTTTGTTATTTATGCTTTTCCTTAAGACATTGTCCACACAAACTAACTAATAATGAAAAAGTGAAAGAGGAAATATTTGTCTCCAAAGGAAAGATTACTATCCAGAAGTATCCCCTAGCTACTTTTCATTGAGGTGCAGAGGACAACCACTAAGATCTGAGAGGACCGCATCTGATTCAGCAGGAGGCTTCTCTACTGGATGTTTATTTTCCACAATATTTTAGAGAAAAGTTGGAGGATTCACCAAATATTCTCCCCAAGGAGAGAATCACTGAGTCATGCTTGTAAAGTAACAATTTACGTGTGTCTTCTTACACAGGCCATGCCCATCTATGTGGGTGTATTTCTGTATATGCAACTCTATTACAGGAAACAGAAGACAAAGTGAAAACAATGGTCTTACATTCAAAAGAGCATCATTACTTTTTTTTATAGAATCTCTTATGTAACAAAATGTTCGACCACATTATGCATGTCACATATCAGTATATAGGTAGCTTACAGAGACAAGATTGAAGACAATGACAAAGGCAACAGGTTTTAATGTGATCTTTTGGGGAGCAGGGACTCCATCATGATATGTGGTGATAAAGAAAGGGTGCTTTCTTTGACATTCTGCATAAGGCTCTGCTTGAAGCAACAGCTGCAAAGAAAGCATCCTATTCCAGTTCTCCAATGTTAAGTGCAAGCAAGCTTCTTACCTATTTACCTGTACATTCATGTTTATTTTAATAAGCAGGAATAATTTTTATAATAATGCTGTGGAGTTTCCAAACAAACAATTCGTATCAAAGACAGTAGATATATTTGTGTATGCATTTTTGGAGTCTGCTGTCAAGGATAAATTTAACAAATACCTTCAGTATTTTCAAACATTTTTAATTGAAACATATATTAACTGAGTAGATGTGTCAAGCTGGGAAAATTACTTTCCGCACTTCAATTTTATCTTCCATAAAAGGAGAATAATAGTAGTATTTACGTCATGGGTTGTTGGGAAATTTAATGCACACAAAGCACTTGACATGTTGCCCAATATTTGGATTGCAAACAATTCATGTTCACTATTATTACTAAAAATGATTCTCAAACATGGAGTCTCAATACAATTATGTTTCACCAACCATATCTTGGACATAATAATGAAAGTACACTGGAGTATCACAATTGTTAAAGGTGAAATAAAGTATATTGAAATTGCCCACTAAAACATGGTCAATGCCACTCCTAGCATTCCAGTACGAATTTCTGAGAGGAAAGGGAGGGCCAGGTTCTGCTCGCCTAGTGCTCTCTGGTGGTGCTTCCCTCTGTGCACCCAAGGCTGTGCTCTAGGAACTGTGTTGTGCCCACCCAGGGACGCTGTTTCATCTGTTGCTGCAGGATAGAGTGGAGAGAATCTGATGGAGACTTGTGTAAAGTGGGAAAACAGTGAACAATGAGGGACTGGGCAGACTGCATGGCCAATAGACAGTTGAGACTGACCTCCTTGGAGGGCATCATAATAAACTGGAAAATTTTTCTATAAAAATGTAAAGCCAACAATGGTTTTAGACTCAGTGAAGCCTTCATTCACTCAGTAAGTGGAGTGTTCATGGAGCTTCACCTGCTGTCAGCTGCTGAGGTATGAGCATTAAGGGAGCCGGGGAGATGGCTCAGTGGAATAAGTGCTTTGCTGAGGTATGAGTATTTACTATGACAGATGGAAGCACTGCTGACCTGAAGAGTAGGGGCCTAGGGCTGAGCAGGCAGCACAAAGCTTTGTGGAAAGAGGGTAAAGAGGGCATGGGTTGAGTCAGGAAAGTACTGAGAAGGGAAATTATATATATAACATTGTATTAGGATCTTCATTACATCAATAGAACAAATAATTTTGCTGCTCTTCATGTGTATTATATATATATATATATATATATATATATATATATATATATATATATATGTATGAACATGTCCATGTACACACACATATGTATACACAAGCACACACAAAGTTGTTTTTCATTCATGCAGTAACATTTAATCCTTAGATATTACCTACTTTGGTACAGGAGAGGCGTGTGTCTTTCTCTGCTGTCACTTGCACACCTTAGTCACTTCAGTTGGGTCACTCTTCCTTTTTCTCAAGTATCACAGTAATAACAAACCTCCTGATGGTTTGAGGGTTAAATGAAAGAATGAATGTAAAAATACTTGTGTGGCCCCTGTCACTTAGGTTGTCGGCAAATGGTTGCATTTGTGTTATCTTTGCCAAGAAAGAAACAGATCCCAGGGGCTGGGGAGATGGCTCAGTGCTTCCCTGGCAAGCACAAGGGCTTGAATTCAATCCCTGGTTCTGAAAAAAAAAAAAAAAAGAAAGAAAGAAAGAAAGATCTCTTTACTTACACTGTTTGGAATCCTTTTTTTTTTTTTTTTAAGTTTCCTGTAGAGATAGTCCACACTGATGATGAAGTAACTGTAGACTCAGCAAATGGCAGGCACATCTTATTGGTTTAATGAGAAGGACTGAAGGGTGGGATTTCAAATTGTTAAGTGAGTGATTAGAAATGATGATTTACCACTAATACCCCAGAAGGCCCTATCATACCAGGCTGACAAGCCTGAGAGGAGGCTAGCAATGCATCCATGTACCCAGTTCAGTATAAATGAGGATCCTGGGGGCTGGGGAGATGACTCAGTAGAATAAGTGCTTGTCTGGCAAGCACAAGGGCCTGAGTTCAGTCCCTGGTTCTGAGAAAAAAAAAATTAGTATCCTCTTGTCTTCCTCCCCCATCTGCATGGATGGGCTTTGATATAATATTTCTGTGATTTCTTCCTTTAACTTTAAGCAGTGGAATGGAGGCCACCCTGCCCAATCTGGGTTTTAAGAAATAACTTCTTCCTGAACATGAATTTGGAACTAGATAAATAATAGTGTTCTTTCTCTTTGGTTATGCAAGCCACCCACATTCTTGCAACCAATTTTGTTTCTGCATAAGCAATTGTGTTTTTCTGTTACTTGCACTCATTATTTTAATGTAAGTACACACTACGCATTTTATTTCAGATTCAATCCCACCCTATTATTATATCAATAAGTTTATTGATAACTATGATTTTATTAATACTTTGCAGAGAATATCAATATTTAGCCTAGAACATATTTAAGCACAAAACTGTGAAAGACTAAAAATAAAATAGGAAAATAGAGACTAGCACAATTCCCATTGAAAACTGGGATATGGTTTTCCTGCTAGAATTTAACTGATGATTAAATACATACAAACATATATATATATATATATATATATATATATATATATATATATATATATATATACATAGTTTTTGTTACTGTTAGTGTACACCTCATGAAAATAGGTGAAGCAGAAGAATCCAGTAGACATTTCCTGGTAGAGTGACAATGACGTTTAGAACACTGTATGTTCGAAGTTTTGGACAGAGTAGAGAGTAGAGACATAATTGAAGGAGGCACAATCCTTTTCTCATACCCAAGACACTCCTTGAGGACTACTGTCTATTATGGTTGCTTAAGTGGATTCCATTTAGCCAGAAGTGTTCCTGAAATACTGAGTCCTACAGCTGGTGTACGGAGAAAAAAAGAGAAACTATGAAAGACACTGCATGAATTGTAACAGTTGTGTTGTTGACTTACTAAAAGAAAGAGAAAGAGAGACAGAGACAGAGAGATAGACAAAGACAGAGAGAGAGAGAAATCATCTTTGTATCAAACAGGAAGCAAAGAACTATCTGTGTGGAGGGATGTGTTCTAATTCAAATCATATTCAACATATAAAGCTATCCTCTTGTACTATGTGGGCAACACCTATTGAAATTTAACAAAGTTTGTAGAAGTAACAGAAAAAATCCTCTTTTAAATTTGACTTTGTTACAGTGAAAACATTTTATGTTTATAAATTAACAAAAGCAATTATTATCAGCTGCATACTTTTAGAGCTTGTGGCCTAATCTTATCCATTTATTTCAACATTCTCTCCTATAGTTGAAGTTACAGAAATTCATCTTACTAGCCCAGAAGAGTACAATACAAATAATAATTTTCATTCTGAACACTGAATAAAAAGATATTTCTCCATTATTAAAAAGAAAAACTGTTTAGCATTTCTAAATGAAGAATGTACAGCTAATAGCGGAGTATAATACTAATCATGAAAAGCTACAAAATGGTATTATTCTCTTAAGACTTCCATCAAACCAGTCATAAATTTCATAAAAAAATGAAATCTAAGCAACTGTTCAAACAGCCACCCACAGATGCATATTGTAAATACCACTATTCGACTCATTCAAGTGTCCCGTATTGTCTGTGTGTAATTTGTGGTTGTTTCATTACCAGAGAGCATTGTCTTTAAGCTGCAGTGCCCACCACTTTTAAGAGTTGAAGGAAACAGAGAGCGTGAAAAAGCTATGACAGCAAGCTGACTAATTTGTGGCAATATTGAATTGAATAAAGGCTGATTTCATCAAAGACAGATGGAAAGATATTTCTGGTTTTTCAAATGTTAATGAATAAATAGTATTTAATTTCATAAATGTTCAAAGTTATTCTGAAGATAATTATTTCCTAAAATTTTCTCATTTGCTCGGCATGCGGCAGCTGCACCAAAGATGACAGGAGAAGTGCGCGTGGCCTACAGGGCAGCAGGTCACAGCTCATTACCATAATACGGAGAGGACAGACGCCACACACTGTGAAGGTCATCCACAGGGAAGCCCCGTGAGGAGCACATTCCTCTTAAACTCACAGCCAGGTAAACTGCCCTGGGGGAGAATTTATTTCACAAAGAATTGGCCTGTTTTGGCAAAGGAGACTGTCACCCCAATGGAGAAGGCCAAAATTTTGCTGTCTTGGAATTAACCAATCCCAGGACGTTATCAGGACCTTGCTCTTATATGGCATGCTGTCTCCTATGTTTAGGAACAACTTAGGGAGAAGAGTTTGCCAAGAGAGCTAACAACCTTGATAGCTCTGTTTTACAATATGCGGTAACACAACGCAGCTGTATTTACTGTCCAGCATGCTGCACTGAAGCTTCGCAGACGAGCAACTGAGATGCCTATGTGTCCCCTAGTCCTGGTTCTCCAGTGGCCTCACACAACTTTGGTGTACGCTATTTGTCTGGAATACTTGGGTTTTCTATCCTACTATTTGGTGAATGGACATTTATACAATCATAAAAAAAGAACTAAGACTTTCAGTTTTAGACCAAAATCAATCATATGTAAAACAAAGAAACAGACAAAATAACTTGTTCAATATCACATGGCTAATTTGTTACTGAGACAAAATAAAACTATACATTTCTGGATTATTTATATTGTATCTGTGCTTCTTATGAGACATTCAAGAATAAATGAATTAGAATAAGATGAAATTCATGTATACGTATTTCCAAGTCCTCTCCAATACCTAGTGAATTAGCATCTCTGGGTAAAGACCACAAATGCATATTACTAACAAGAACCCAGAGAATTCTTAAGAATATTAACATTTTAGAAAAATGGTTGGTAGTGTGCCATGCCACAGGATATGGGATTTTATTGAATTTTTCTTTGGTCTCTCAGAATGTTTTCTAATTTTTACCCTTAGTTCAGTATTTTATAGGCAGATATGAAGATATTAAGAATGAAACAGATACATGAAAGGATAGATATTTATTTGATTGAAAAAACAGATTAGCAAACATCATATCAGGAAGATATGAAACACTACAATGTTTCTGAGGGAGTATAAGAAGCACATATTTTAAGGGAAAAATAAATTGTCTTCTTTATCTGAATCATGGAGGTTTTGTACATATGATAAAAGATGTCACATGTAAAGTTGGTGTTGCTGACATTTTGATGATAATAACAATATTGTTATAGAGTTTTCTTTCATGAAACTGGCCCGGTGCACTGAGGAACTGGAATGCCTTCAGATCTTAGAGTTGTTCCAGTTTCATCCTATTTCCTTTGTACATTTCTGTCAAAGTTTACATTTAGAACAGAAAGCTTTTGAAACTTAGGCATTAAGTTAAACATCCTCAGGAATTAGAGGCATGAGGCTCTATTTGCTTCTCAAAGGCTGTCACTCCTTACCATTAACTGCACATTGTGCAGGGTAAGCTGCATCAGTGGCAAGCTCATTAAAAATGTAGAATCACAAGCTCTCACCTCAGGCCTACTGATCAAAAATCTCCCTTTTCAACATGATCCCCAAGTAGCTTATTGACACTTGGGAAGCAACTCAGCTGGGTTTGATGAAGATGAACTTTTGACCTGAGTCTCCTTTCATTTTTCACTATTCCAGAATCCCAAGTCAATTGTCTTAAAGTGCTTTTAGTGACAAAAACTATATTTTAAAATCTCAAATTATGTTTTATTAAGTTAAACTTCATAGTCTAAGGTGTCTTTGTCACTTTGTCATGGCTGGTAGAACATACTGGCACTCACAACATAAAGGAAGAGAGGTTCACTTAGGCCCATGGCTTCAGTCCACAGCTGGCCAGCTCAGGGGCAGAAATGGCCCAAAGAAGGGGCTGATGGAGGGCAGCTGCTTACTTCCTGGCTTCCAGGAAGCAGAACAAAAAGGAGGAGGAAGAGAAGGAGGAGGAAGAGGAGAAAGTGGGTATGGGTGGGGAGATAGCTCAGCAGTCTAAGAGCCTGCCTAGTGCAAAGACCTGATTTCAATCCTCAGTACATGCCATGCCACTCCCAGAACTCAGGGCCCACTGCAGTGGCCCTTAAACCCAACATGGTGGTGCACACCTGTAATCCCAGCACCGGGGAAGCTGAGATGGGAAGATCACTATGAGTCTGAACTATGTAGTAACCCTGTATCCCATAAGTAAATAAATAAAAAGAAGGAAAATAAAATAAGGAAGGTACTCACTTCCAAGTCATGCCCTAGCAACCCACGTCTTCTGACAAGGCTGCATTTCCTAGTATCCATAAGACCTATGGAAAAATACTCAACCCTGAAACTAGAGATAAAAACATACCAGCCTGTCCTTGCCTCACATGCCACTCTGTCTTTTGCTCTGTAGCTACTCCATAGTGTAGGAGAGACAAGGGTAGGCTGTTCTGGGCTGGCATTTTTGATCTCTAGTTTTCAAGGCTGATGATTTTTCTGGTGAGGTCTTATTTTGGGGAAAAGAAACAGGGAGTGAGCTATGACATCATCAAAGGACTAATCTACTGAAGCTTGTATTGCCTTGTGTTCTAATCCCCTGTCAAGCTCATGGCACTTTCAGGGAACACCTCAGAATTAGACCATAAAGTCATAGCATTCTAATGACTACATGGTATGACCTCATTCTGCTTATGTCTCCTTCTGTTCTTTGTGCCCAAGCTTTGGCATAATGCTCCAGATACATTTTGGTGAAAAGCTGTTGTCAAATGTTCATATTCCTTCTCTACCTATTCCACTGCACACTGTAACATTCCTTTTAACTTACTTTTTTCATAAGACTTTTATAATGTTTCCATCCTCAGCACTGTCTAGTCCCATAGCGCCTGGATTATGTCCCTGTTGGCTTTATTCTGTTTTCCACATCTTGAACCTCACTCATCTGTACAAGAGGTGTCTCTATTACTTTCCTTTCCTGGCTGGGATAGAATACCCAACACCCAAAATTAGGGAAGAAAAGGTTTATGAGGCTCATAGTTTGTGGATGCTTCAGTCTGTACATGGCTGGCTCCAAGACAGTGACACATAACAGAGGGAAGCAGTTTGTGAAGGCAGAAAACAGCAAGAGCAAAATGAGAGGAGCGGAGTCAGAGGCAGCTGCAGCAGACGGCAAGCCTCCCTGCCCTTCCTTCTATTGCCTTGAGCCTGTCTCTGGGTGTAGCACTCACACCCATAATCCCAGCAGTGGATCATGAAGTAATCACAAACTAGAATTCCACCCCAATGACTGCATGAGGCTTTTTCCTTTGAAAAAGTTGAGATTCTCATTAACTTTGATCTTGTTCCCAAAACAATATATTCCCTCACATTCACTGGGGTAAAGGAATCGTTTGTGCACTTCCATAATCTACAGATTGTGTACAGGAAAGGAACTACAGATACACTAAGGTATATTCTATTTTTCTTGCATCTTATATATGTGTAAATTACATCTCTTTGGTTTGCCTAAAGGCCCTACATATTTCTGCTTTTCTTCCTAAGCACTGTCTTTATGTATGCAATTCCAGCTCCCTCTGTTAATGAGCTTCAATCATTTGGTAATCAAACTTCATTTCCACTAGAACTTTCTGAGGGTTAGAAGGTATTTTTTGGCTCTACCATTCCTAGCTCCTCAATTGAAAATAGTTGTTTGAAATATCAGGTATGGCTTTGGGGAATATCTAAGCAATGGAGTGCTTGCCTAGCACACCTGAGGCTCTGCGTTTGATTTCCAGCACAATAAAAGACAAAGCCAAACCAAACAAAGCAAAAAAAAAAAAAAAAAAAAAAAAAAAAAAAAAAAAAAAAAAAAAAAAAAAAAAAAAAAAAAAAAAAAAAAAACACAGTCAAGAGTTGGTTCACCAAAGATAGAATACCAGTTACACAATTAGCTAGGTCATCTTAAAACACAATTATACTTACTCTGTGATTCTATGTTTCAGCTTTATCGCTCTTTCTCTGTCTTTGTCTCTCTCTCTTCTACTTTGAGCCAAGCTGTTGCTAAATCATTAGGTTTTCCAAGCCGGGTGCTAATTTGCAATCATTCTGCCTCAGTCTTGCAGAATGATAGGATAATAAGCATATGTCACCACGCCTGCATTGGGTCTACATTCCTTACCTTAAAAAAATATGGTGGTTTTGAGAGATTGAATGTGTTGAGTTATATAAATTACTTAAAAGAATTGTTGTGGAGTGAGTCTCAGTGTTAGCTCAGATTACAATGTTGTTATTATCTGGGAGAAGCCTTTGTAATCTACCAAAAACTGGCAAGATTTTAGAAATGTTTATTTGCTTATTCCAAACATAACTCTTTACAGATAACAAGGAATTCTTCTTGGTTTATTGAGGAGCTGAACTTTAAAGAAGTCTAAATTCTTGTCATTGGTCAAATATTATATAGATTTTATCATTTTATATGATGGATGCAAACAGAGTCAGTTGCCCTAATTTCAAGAAAAAGAGAAGTCATGAGGGGGACTCACGGGCACCGAAAGCAGCTTTTCATCAATTAGGTAGCATGTGGTTGGTATTGCGATTGCTGTTGGCATCTGCTGATGAGTGTAGAGAATTAATCATGATTCTGCTTGATTTGTTCAATCACAAGGGAGCATGAAGTACGAAATACACAATGAATCACATTCCTTTCCAATTTGCTTTGATATTTTCAAATATATATATATTAGTAGCTGTGCTTAGTTCTTATAATAAAACTAGGGAGAAAACACTAGAAACAGCTAAATGGATCAAGAATTTAAAATCTATTTCAAAAACAAAGCACTATATTATAGAGAGTATCGTATTCCTGATATACGCTTGTGCTCCTGCTTTTGGTATGAGAAATAAAGTGGAATAAGATGAACAACGCTACTATGCTATGGGTCCTTTAATGGGCCGCATGTTACAGGCTTGCTCCCCAGAGTGGCACTGTTGGAGGTGATGGAACCTTCGAGTTTTTGGGTCTGGGGGATCTTTGGAAGGGACGGCAGAGCTGAGCTCCTTCCACTTCCTATGTGTCTTTCATCTCCTAGCCATGAAGTCAGAAGTTTTCTCCACCAGGAGCTCCAGCCCTGGCCAATGGCAGCTCCAGTAGAGGTCTTCCTTCAGTCAGTCCAACACACAGGAATCTCTAAGACCGTGAGCCTTTTTCTTTAAAAATTAACTATCTCAGCTATTTTGTTATTCCAGACTAACACAACACAACCTACATGTTAGAGATGGGGCTTCTAAGAGTTTAAGAGATGCAGTGATATTTTTTAAATGGAATTTCTAATCAGATTATGTATGATTTTTTTTTTATTCTGAAGAATCTTGCAGAAAAAGGCAGCGACTGTTAGACATAACAGTGTATTCTGGCAGGTAACTGAGAATGGTGTAAGTACTTTGGGTTTTAAAAATCAGTCAATGGCTGAGCAAAGAAAGATCACATGACCAGGTGTCAGAGTTGCCTGATCACTCTCTTTGACCCCAGATGGCTCAACATAGCCAGGGAGCATTAGAGCTTCACAACTGTTATGTGGTATTCAAAAACTTTGTTGCCTTAGCAAAGGGGTAGTTTTTTTCTTAACCCTGTTTTTTTCTTTTCCTCCTTCACAGATTCTACTCACATGGTGGTTTTCAAAGAGAGCTTGTCCTTCAACTGCTACTCTCTGAGGAAGTTCATGGCTTAATAGGTGAGAAGTCAAGCATAATTAATGGAAAAAAGAGTCTCCCAGAAGTCAAGGTAAGCCTTTTTGTAAATAACTCCCACAAGATTTACTAGAAATACTGCCTTCACAGCATTCAAATTTCACTTTTTTAGTGACAAAAAAATTTAAAGTAATTATCTTGACTTGATTTCTGAGTAAAATATAGAGGCCTTTTTATGAAGGAACTGTGCTGGATTGGCTTCCTTTTTTTTCTCCCTTTGAAGTATGATATTACAATTCAAGGAAAAACTTCCACTTAAGACAGAATTAAATAAAATACATCACTGCAGTCAACACAAAGCAAACACTAATAATTTTAGGGCTCAATTTCCTTAAAAGATGAAATAATTTTAGGTTACGGTACAAAGTTACCTTATAATGATCTTGCTTGCAGTTTCACTCTAGGGAGGCATTCATTGGCTCATACTGGTTTCTCAACAGAGAAATGTACTAGAAAAAAACCAACACAGGGCATATTATGGCAAAGCAATAGGAAGTCCATCTCAATGATAGGAAAGAGCAACATGCATATTTTAGATCTAACCTTTTCCTATTATAATCTTTTGAGTTCAAATTTGTCATACAACAGAATATAGGTGAATACTAGCAATCACCACTGGATGGTATATACCATGTATGTATTACAAATACAAATATTTTAATCTTTTTCATAAAATACAGTATGTGTTTTTTTTTGTTTTTTGTTTTTTGGTTTTTTTTTGTCTTTTTGAGACAGGGTCTCACTATGCAGTTCAGGCTGGCCTTAAGCTCATTTTGTAGCCCAGGCTGGTCTCGAACTCACAACAATCCTCCTGCCTCAGCCTCCCAAGTGCTAGGATTACAGGCCTGCGCCACCACCCCCGGCTTTGTGTATGTTTTTTAAAGGATCCCTCCTCCTCAAATATACATGAGCTATTTGTTAGAATACTTACTTATTTCATACTTTTCATTTGGCTAATAATCAATTTTATTTAAATATTCATATTTCTCTTAATCTTAAGATTTTTAATAATTACAATAAGTATTATAGGCACAGGCCAACATTTCAGAAAATCTTCTCAAGTCCAAGATGCACGGTCCTATCAGTGGTCTCCAGCTGACCTGTGTGCTCCATGTATGGAAGTGCAGAGTTAGCACACATCCACAGATTCTGTGGGTTTATGTTGTTCTCTGGGTATCTGAAAGTGTAGGTTTTAGAAAAACAACTTAACTTCACTGCCTGTCTCCCTTTCTGTTCTATCTCTTATTCTGGGCTGTTATCTTAAATTTTTGGACTATGGAGCAACTCTGAGTATCTCAGGGGAAGGTTACTTTTAACCTTCATCCTCTTTTTTGCCTGGGAATGTACTGGCCTCTGTTGAGCTAAAATGCTCTGCCATCCCACTCTCTGCTTCCTATCCAAGCACAGCAGGGGCTTTACCTAAGCACACCACTCTTCATAAGGAAAAAACAAAGCAAGGCAAAAAGAAAAAAAAAAGAGGACATAAGGCTAAGGATTGTTTCCTTTTTGGAGGGAGAGAAAAGTCAAGGACAACCAAATACATTCTAAGCTTTGCAAAAGAACAAGGGACTAAGAGACTAAACAGAGTAGAGTTGCAGAGAACAGATAATTTGGCATTTGTGAATATTATAAAACTGAATCCTTAAAGGAATCATCCAATAAGCAGATGCAGGATAGAAAACAGATATACCTCCAAGGGTTACTACTTGAAAGAATGCTAAAGGAAAGATAAATGAATATTATTTTACTCTGGATAAAATCTGATAAAAGCAACATTCTCCAATAGAAATGCAGGTAAATATTATTTCTAATTAGTTCTAATTCCTATAACCACTGATTGCAATACTAAGGGTAACTCATTAAATACTTGCTATATGTCAGTCATTTTACTAAACTTGTGACATAGAAATACTTCATGATATTTCTACAAAAAATCTTACAAAGAACTACCGTCCTTACTATGTACAGGACAAAATGGAACGCAGTGATACACAAAAACAGCCTACTCATCTTGGTTAGTAGCAAAGCCCCAGGACTATTTAGATCATGTTTATTCAAGCTCATCACGATTTGTCGTGTGGCCATCACTGCCATTCTAGACAACAGAGCTGTTGTCATTCTGAAGTTCCTGTATAGCATCAAAGTTCCCACTACAAGGTAGCCCCTTGCTGCCTTTATTATTGCATTTTAGAGTTGAATGAAAGTCCCATCCTGGTTTTGGCCTGTCTCAGTTACTCTTCTCTCATTGCTGAACCCAAAACAAAAGAAGGAAAGGTTTATTTAGCTTAATTTATTTAGTTCAGTGTCTGGCTTTGATTGATAAATGATACAGTTATCTACTTGCAAACAGTATTACACATTTTTCTCATTGTCAGAATAGAACCAGAAACCATTAAAGAGTACAGCTGAAGAGTAATGTGATCAGCTCTTCTATCTGCAAAGGGAGTACAGATTGAGAAGTAAAAATAATGCTATAAGACTTTGCCCCAGTTTCTCAAGTTTGGGACAGATGGGTGTTGCATGCCTCTCTCTCTGGTCTTGCAGGGACACCAGTTATGTCATTGCATCTTCACCTCATGAAGCAGTGCAGGATTGTCTTCTAGTCTATTGTTTCTCAGGTGCTCATGGTCATTTCTCTATTCCTAGTTGGCTTGGATAACCAATAATAATAATATAATAAGTTCTTACTTGACTTCTATTAACTTAATTCTCATCTTTGTGAGATAAGTACTATTCTTGTTCATATTTCAAAAATAACAGAAATAACTAAGGTTCATCAATGACCTCATGTGAATTGGAACCTATGAAACCTGTTTCCAGGGACTGGGTACCTGAGCCCTGTCCTCTAACATGTGGCTGTTCCACAGGACCAAGGAGCAGGCATCGTGTCTAAAGTCCAAACAGCTCCTCTGCAACTAAGTATATGGCCAAGCATTTGCCTCCTGTTCTCCATATTTCCCAGACATTACTGGAAACCTATGATGAGTGAAAATTTTCCTGACTCACACTTCTGTCTGATTCCTTGCTCACTATCTGCCTCAAGACATAAAATAATAAAATGAAACTAGTATGCTCAGCGAAAGGGGATTTGCAGGCTGTGCTGCTGCCCTCATCAATCACTACAAGACAGGGCTGCCTTTGGTATCCGATGCTCCAGACTACCCAGTGACTTATGCCTGTCACACATCAAGCAGCTATTTAACTCACTAATTCCATGGATTCTGGCTTTTCCTTTTCCCCCTAAACACACTCACCACTTTCTCATAGTCCTATATGGACTCAGAAAATCCAGGACCACACTCTCTTAATAAAAACTGAGTTTTCTTCTGTTGAGATCTAATGAAACCTTAGTTGGGAGCATGCAAGGCTTCTAGCTTTCTTCCTATTGGACTTTTCCTGGCAGGTTTACAACACTTTGTTTCCTGTCTTTCTCCATCCCCTAAATTCAACTCTAGTGATAAAGCATGTTTACACAGTTAGGCAAAACACTTTTTTATTCCTCACAAATAGGCAACAAGGGACAACAGAGGCCCAGAAGCCTAGAACTCATGGAGAGCTGTCCCCCCAGTGCTCAGGAAATATGCATTCCTCAAACCTCATTTGTGCATTCCCCACAAGGCATGGAGTCTGAGGTGTGTGAACCACTTGGTGCTTTATACCTCAGGGCTACAATAGTATGATGGGCTA
Source organism: Ctenomys sociabilis (assembly GCA_004027165.1). Taxonomy (NCBI): domain Eukaryota; kingdom Metazoa; phylum Chordata; class Mammalia; order Rodentia; family Ctenomyidae; genus Ctenomys; species Ctenomys sociabilis. Next base: position 4,133 of record PVKA01022853.1, on the reverse strand, counting down.
AAATGTAAGACATCTTCTTCTAAAATGACCAGATCAGATTTGAGGTTGTTCCTTATTTCAAGGCATTCAGTGGCGTAGTCTATGGTTTTCCTGAAAGCTATAGGAAGATGAAGCATGACCTATTTTGGCCATCACTACCTGGAGACTGTCTTGCAAGATTGATGTTCCTCGCAATGTGAATTTGCCCAAATGTTAAATGGGTCACATCTACAATGAATTGTGTCTTGCTCTGTGCTGTCTTCTTCTTCCCCTCAATTAAAGTAAAAAGTACCACTATATGATTGTCATGCTGTTTTTATTGACTGCAGTGGATTTGGTTGGAAATAACTAATGATACTTTTCATACCTGCATTGATATTTTTACATGGTATTCATGGGCAAGATCTTGATGATAGAGAAAGATAAAGTGAGCCCTTGCAATGGTCCTCCAGATGGCTTTGGTAGGTGAGCAATGCTACCTCTTCTGCTCATGCCTATTGTTTTCAGGAGACACTGAATACTACAGGGAAGCAAGAATAGACGTGAATTGGAGGGGAACCCAACTTGGTTCAGTTTTGCAAAAGTGGCAGGATTTAGGTTCTGGGGTCAGAATGACCCAGTTCAATCCCCAGTTTTACCCCTCTTCAGCAGCTTATTAAAGTCTAAGCTTTTTCATTTTAAAATTAAAATAATGTATAGGAATGTAGCATGTAGGAATATATGTATAGGAGTCAAGGAAACTATCACAAAACTTAAAGGAATGCTAAGTCAGAGGAGAAAGAAATGCACAATAGGTATTAGCTGTTATAGTTATTATAACTTACTACTAGTTTAAAGTTATAGAAATTCTGTTCTAAATTTATCCACTTGAGTCTCCACAACCTGTTGCAATAAGGTTAGGGTCACAGGAGGTCGATAAGATTTCTTTAGTGACTGCAAAGAGTATATTGATCTGACTTCTCTGTGTTAGCCATAACCCCAGAGGCTTTGGCCTTTAAGGGTGATAGGAAAGTTTTGTTATCTGATGTTTGAACTACAAACCTTTAAATTCTCTTCTACTTATAGTTCAGTTGCTCTGTAAAATTGTAAACCCCATGTACTCAGGAATCAGTCTAGGTTGGCCAAAGTCTACTGTAGTTGCTTTACATTTTCTAATGGACTCTTCTGTTTTTATTGACAGAGATTCTGTTCTGATCTGCTCCTATTTTACAGTTGTATCTATCTTTCATGTTTGGTGCTATTGAGTTCTAAAGTAACCTGTTCATTTAAGTAACACACCATAGGCTTTTAATTTAATATTCCTTCAATTTTTAAATGAATTCCATTGAAATTTATCCTGAGATAGTAACTGGTATATGCACTTTTAAAAAAATAAAATAAAAATGAGATATGACCTATCACGATAGACTGTTAATCTTTATCTCAACTTGCTTTTTATATGTAAAAGTATGTTGGATTATGTCATTTATATGTTAATTCTCTCCATTTTAGAGATTAAACACATCATATGATTACATTACTATACTATAAGAGCACAGCCCGATATTTCACTCTATGCCCCTAGAGTGTACAAGCTGTAGAAATTTACTGAATGCCACCCATATTCTAGATGGTATGCTAAATAATTTTACTAATATTAGCTAATGAACAATCACAGGAACTAAGTATGGTATATAAAATTATCTGTATCTTAAGGAATCTTGTGAGATAGCATATATTAATATTTTTTGGCTCTAAATTCAATACTCTAGCATAGAGATTCCTGATACACAGAATCTGAGACAAGTAACCTTAGATAAATTGAATGTCTTAACAGTCAGTAAATTCCCCATCTCACTATTCCTATTCTTAACCCTTTTTGTGAATGTCAAGTTTGTCCTTCTGAAGGCCTGGTTCAGAAAAAAAAAAAAAAACAGTATTAAGAATTTATGTGTAAGAAGATTCTGGTGAAATTCTGTTAATAAATTATTGTTCCTTAATTCCTTCTGGTGATGAGGACTCAGGAGCTTGACACCTACGATTATATGCCATAATACTCTAGACTCAAGGAGTCTTTAATAAAACCAAATTCGATAGGAAGCCTGGCCAACAAGTGTTCATTTATGTAACAAATACTTACTGGACCTGTGCTCTGGATCAAATACTGTGCATATTGCAATCTCCACTCCAGTTGTTATCACCGCACTGAAGGACGTCCATTCGGAGTGGAAGCAGGACGCCACTAAAGGTGATGCTACAATGTGAAGACAGCTTTAAGGAACATAAATTCAGCTGTGGTTGACAACAAAAGATGCTACATCAGAAATAATAAGAGGTCAAAACCAAACATATTTTCGGCAAGATAATAAACGGCCTTGAATAAGTCTGACCAAAGAGTTTAGACAATGTCTGAAAGGAGATGAATATGCAAATTGCCCTGCATGTTATTTCTAAAATCAATTCAAAACATGAAAAATCGAGAATGATTAGCACAATCAAGCATGAATCTTCCAGTGCTGTTTTTGAAAGACGATAGATAATAACCCTTCTACGCTTTCCATTTCCACTTTAGAAAATGAAATTTCCTGTCCTTCTTGTCTTCACATATTCAGTGTGAATAGACAGTTTCTCTGCTGTTTCCCCCAGGACATCACCTGATTCTGTGCTGGCTTGAAATCAGGTCTGGAGCACTCCCTGTTCAGTGCCCCCTCTGTCACTGCCCCCCGATTCCCTGTCTCAGGGATCCCATCCTCTCTCTAGCATTTCCAAAGCGTCCTCCTCCTGGGCTTCTTCACTCTGATTCTGGAGACAAGGCACAGCAGGTGCTACTTCCCAAACAAAGAGGGCACACTGAAATTAGAGACAGTTCGCACTTTTATTAGCCAGAATCTCACGTTGGTTATAAGGCTTTGCAACTTGAAAGAATGCACAATCCCACATAGTATCCAGTAGTGTCCATATATCAATGATAATAATGACCCCTTTATCGCTTCTCGGCCTTTTGGCTAAGATCAAGTGTAGTAATGACCCCTTTTTCTGTTGTTGCTCTGGCTGTCCTGGACCACCACGACTGTTGCACTCTACCATGCACCACCCTGCCTCAGCAGCTGACTGTGGACTGGAACCTCTACAAATTGAGAGCTAAATAAATCTCTTCCCCTTTAACTTTGGGTGTCAGGTATTTTCTCTCAGAAATGAGAGAAAAATAAGTAAAACACCCCCCAAAAATAATAGTGAAAACAATAAAATATTAAACTCTAATAACATACCATTGTCCACACATTCATATTCCAAAGTCCATGAAATGTGAGAATCTTCTATTGCTTTGATTTTGCAGTTAATGTATAGGCACAGAGCTGTAAATTACAGGCTTAAGTTATGAAAACCAGTGGATGAGATGGATTAGAAATAACATTCTTAGAAGTTTTCATCAACCTAGAGGATGACCATCAGGTTCTCAGTGTATTTGGAGGTCCCCCCATGTCAGTTTACGTTTGATACATCTTAAATCCATCTGTTTTTCTACTTGAATGAAGAAAATACCTTCAGCTCCATCTGACAAGAAATGGAACTTTTTTTAGCAAAACACACTTAGAAAACACATGGAGCCTTACTCTGTAGATCCTTTGTTTGTGTCAGTCATGTGGATGAGTCATGGCCAATGCTTGACCAGTTTGGTCTCTGTGAAAGCCTGAGAGATTCTCTCCATGTGACTCTCCCCAGACACACTATACATCATCAGTCTCTTTCCTCTGTGGCTCCATACTCTCCTTGATCAGAAAATTTGGGGCACAACTGAGTTTCATGATGTTACAGGACAGGTTCTCTTATGTCCTGAGTCTTCGCTGACCTTGAAAGGCAGCACCAAAATGTTGGCTGGCCTTGTGGCTCTTCTATTTCTCCAATTCTTGATCTGTGAACTTAGGTTGTTAACCATCCAGAAGAAAAGCTGATTAGTACCCTGCAGCATATGGTGCTCAGTTTGCCCTAACTATCTGACTAAATTCTTTTTAGTTGTTGTACATTTCTATTTGTATTTCTTCTTTTGACTTCTTATACTAGGGAGATTATATGATATTTGCACATGTGTGTCTGGTTTATTTCACTTAAGAATAAGGTACAGGATTACAAAATAAACCCTGAGGAGTCTTTACTGACCTCATCAGAAACAAAAG